>JBAIZZ010000454.1:18785-49406 GCA_037355905.1 Heliconius aoede | reverse complement strand
ACGCCGGCAACTTGGAGTCACTGAGACGATATACGCAGCTATTCTGTGTAGTTTATTCGCAACAGGGTATACTAGATTTAGCAGCGAGAAAATGTACAGGAGTCTAATTCAACAATTTCCACGCTTTCATACGTAACTCTATTACCGTGAATGTAAAAGACGTAGAAACATCTACCTCTGAATTACGAATTTTTATTCACACATCTTTTGTAAGTTTTAGTTACACTTCGCATTCATAGCAAAAAATGGAAGGATAAATAAGAGCTTTCAAAGAACGTAGAATATATTTTACGAGAACCTAATTATTCTTGTATATATGAAATTATAATACATACATAGGTGCATGTTTTTAGAAGACATATAGAATTTTCAATTTACGTATCTGCTACAATATATTTTTTTAAGTAAATATTAAAAACAGACCAGAGGCTAATCGTGGTAAAAATATTTAAAACAGACCAAAGTACAAGCGTGTGAGACTGTAAACACGACAGGTTGTAAGTTCGACTCCAATTTGAGGAAAATGAATATCTAATATTTTCATTTTTCGCTCTGTTGCCGAAGAATTTTATATTCTAACTATCCTACCTACCTATCAAGCAAACTTAAAATATGCAAACAAAAATAAGCAAATTGAGAAAATGGAGATGCGATATTCCGAGCAGAAAATGGAGAAAGGAGTGATTTTCCACTACTTTCTCATATAGAGGCACTGAACTTAATATTATAATAAATAGGAAATCTGTATAAATTTTGCACATAAATTTTATTCATAAATTTTTTTTTTTGCTTAGTCTAATTTGAACATTATATTTAAAATTTTATGTTACAAATAAAAAAAATCTTTATAAACTTTTGTATGTGTGAAAATTTGACTTTTATGTGATTGTCCAAAATAATCAGTCATATAGTAGTAAATTAATAACCAAACCATTTTGCTTTAATTCTTAGAAAAGTAAATAAAAAAGTAAAAAAAGTTTAATTAAAATAAATTCGGTAAAAATAATCCATTATAAGTTGTACATGCGTTAAAGAAAAGATATTATATCACTCGTGGTTAAGCAAATGTTCAATAGGTGGCATTTTTTATTTATTTTAATTTGTTAAAAGTTTGCCCAATTGCTCAACACGTACAGATATTTATATTGGTTGTAAGTAATGAAGTGTCCAACATATATATTTAGTTTTATTTGAAGTAAAATGTTTAATTCTCCAATCGGATATCGATTCAAATATTTTATTTTGTTTACTCAAAAAAAAAAGTGATTGGTTGCAAAATCTTGTAAGAAGCGACTAAAGTACGTGTGGTAGTCACATCGCCAGTAATGGCAACACGCATGGGCAGACTCGACCACCACACAAACAATGGCATGCTTATAATTTATAAAGTTTTATATTAATCAACCTACACTGTATTCACGTTTCAAACTGCTGAGGGACTACTTTTTTATATATTTTTAGAATTTCTATTTCTTTTATTTATATGACATTAAAACATACTAAATGTTTTAGTGTCATATATAATAAATAAAAAAAACTAAACATATATCTCGAATTCAAGCATAAAGCGAAGGAATCTTAGCTCTGACATATCAGAGAAAGAGTAAGTATTATATACAAATAAGCAGTCATCTTTCTAGCAGTCGGTTAAAAGTGTCATTATATAAATAACACGCATAGCGTAACAGCGGAACGTTGAAAGTATTTTTAATAGCGCAAAATATATATACAGAAGTGTCATGTATGTTTGTCGTTAAAACTTTGTTTCGTAAACAAGTAATGTAATGTACTGGCCAGTCGTGGCGCAAGCGTGCGAAGCGTGCGTAAACGCGATAGGTTGTGGGTTTGATTCCCAATCGAGGAAGTCTAGTCTATACATATATACAGCCGTAGCCGCTTTGAATCGAAAAATCGTTGCACAACCCCAAAACGTGTTACTGACCGACCTTTTTTATCTCCACCAAAAGATATCTGTCAGTTCGATAAATAGATCTTCCCGACGTAAACGTGGGAAAGATGCCTTTAAAGATGACTTTCAGAGTCGGCAAATTGATTCTTCGTATTTTTTTTCTTCTATTTTGTCCGAAGGCGGGTTGTAGTTAACTGTAAGACTGGCAGTACTGACATTTGATGATGATAAGTAAGTAAATATTTGGAATACTTACAAGCGGCTATTCAGTGGAACAGCCGCATGTAAGTATTCAAGCATCAGAAAGGTAGTTGATAAGTAACCTGTCTGAAGCTGTCGTGACATAGTGGAACTAAAGTTTTCTATAACTTGGATATTTAACTGTTTATTTTCTCTTCTGCTCCTCCTATAAGCAGCACTGTCTTCTGTGGAACTGACACTACTGACTTTTTTACCATGTCTTGATTTAAAAGTATATGTGAATATTCTTATTCTGACAGAGTCAGAGATGAAAGATGACTGGTATGACACAATATATGTATATATGTACACTATAAAATAGGTCACTTGTTTATAATGTAAGAGCATTAAACTACATCGTCTCCTCGTCTCGGACGTCCCGCGCTTAAGTCAGTTTGAAGGATCATTTGCATCTCTCATTGTTTTAAAAGTCTGTCAATCTAATAATATACTTTTGAAGGAAAAAATTATAATTGTGAGAGATTTACATGAATAAAATATCCGGGAAGGTCGCGATAAGTGTGCCGATGGCGTGGCCGACAGTAAAGAATGAGCTAAAATAAAATATCACATTTGATTATCTCGTTTTAATAGTTGATTGTTGTTGTTCGACTAAGTATACCGCGTAAGTCATAACAGGGTATGAAGAGGGAACCTGGAAAACCAATGTTAGGAAAGTCCATTCCACATTCAGACACTGCCGTTCCTCACTTTCCGCCAATTTTTTTGAGGAATGCCTGCTGAGCTGCTGCTGAAGAAACATGTTAATTGCTTACACGTGTACGTTATTAATCGAATCATCATATATATTTGTTACGAAGCAACTTTAATTTATGATACATTAGTGTTTTTATTACACGTAATATCCGAAATTATCCTTTAAGCTTTCTCATTCAATCTATTGACATGTCAAACTTAAACTTTTCTTTTTTTATTTTTATTCGTATTTTCTTTATTTTCACTCACACAATGGCATTGAATATAAATTGCTTGATATTATTTACATACAATGATTTAAAAAAAAACACCATTTCCTCATTTCTAGAAACAAACGAAATATTCGTCTACTCAACACTAGACGTCGCTAATAAGCCTCTGAATAAGCAAATAAGAATCTTTTCAAGCATAACGGGATAGGTATACGGTACCAAGACACTCTGTTCGTTACTTTCATACAATTTTCAAGTAGCGGACAGTAAGAAAAAATACTCGAACAATTAATATTATATAAATTCACAAAAAAAAATCATTTCACGATGTATCCCGCACTCAGCAGGGTACTCAGAGGGGAACCTAGTGTTAAGTAAACATAGAAATAATATTCATTTCAGTTTATTTTAGTATATATTTATTTAGTTTCACGCTCTATCCCGAATATAGCACGGCAAGCAGAAGAGTAAGTGTTATGACACTAACACGCATGGGCAGACTCGACCGGATTTAATACCTAGATAAACGCTGTGTAGCTACGCCACAACAGCCTTTTTTTTTAATATGACTCACCCTCAAATAACGTAGAACCAACAATCATCGAAACGTCAAAATGGCATCATTTTAAAAGCTATCTATCACAAGAATACATCTATATATATATTAAAACATAAATCTGTTGATCACTTAACACTGCGCCATGATTTTACCCGACAAAAGGTCATAGTGCAAAGATTTATAATAAATCATTATTTTTAAAGATATCTAGAAGCTCTTTTATATATTTTACATAAACACAAAAAAAGCACAAACACACACAAAACTCGATAGTATTAGTCGTATGTATGTAATACTATGCGGAGACTTCATCTCGGCCACGAGCCGTGTTCGTCGCTTGTTTCTTGTTTGTGTAAACATTGTCGTGAGTAAAACGAGGGGCTAGTTTTTGTCGAGATGATATAGGGTTCCGTATGAATATCTGTCGGTCGGATAAGTAAATAGTCTGAGGTTCTCGATTTTTATTTAAATTTTCAATTATTTGGGATCGTTGGTGTAAAGAAGAGCCGCTAATAATATAATAAACCTTTTTCATTCGGTCACGATGATCGGTTATATATAACTGTAATAATTGTTCTGTCAAGTCAATGTCTACAGGGTAACGAACACAATTATTTACTAATTTGAATTAATCTCTTGTTCTAATAACATTATCACTTGAAATACAATATTGATACATTGCCTTAATTTTGTCGAACCCAGCTGACCAACAGGACAGTTTCCTTCCATCTATCTACACTTCCATTTGCGGGATACAGCGTGAAGCTCCAAAAAATGTGTCATTAATATGGATTCTCTCAAATTAAATGTTAATAGTAATATTATTTTAAACTAAAATGAATATACATTTATAAAAAAATATTTTGGTCGGGATTTTAGAAATCATAATAAAAGTAATAAAATAAATACATACCTGTAGCATTTTCTGGTACTTTACAGAAAGCAACACTCGTGTTACCTACGCTAAGGAACTCTAAAAGACGTGCACTGTTTAAGTGTGACCCAACCATTATCACTTATCTTTTTGCAATAGAAAATTATAAGAAATATGTTGGATATCAAAACAAATTTTATATTAAAAAAAAAACAAGTATGAGGCATAAAATAAAAAAAAATACACGTTCTTAACGATATCATAAATCTACAGACAAAGACACGGATATCGACCGGAAATACGATTGTATAAGGGTAAAGACTTACGTCGCTTTGTTAGTACATATTTGAGATGTGGTTGTCACTACCGTACATTGGCAGACTCTTCGTAAATATTATTAAATTATAAAATGATATAAAATGTTTACTGTTTTTTTTTTCAGCTTCACGCTGTATCCCGCACACAACAGGGTAGGCAGAGGGAACCTCGGCATTAAGACACTCCGTTCCCCACTTTCTGCCAAATTCTGGAGGCATTGCGTGTTGAGTGGCAGAACTCAACGCCGCGCTTTGTCTCGACACCGGAGTGAAGAAAAATGGAATATATAAACGTAAAGAAATATTTCACTTCCTCGAGTGGGAATCGAACCCATATCCGTCGCGTTTACGGGCGGCACCCTTGTGTTTAGTGGCCTGTAGCGTATACATAACGCCGCAATTTGTCCCGTTACCAGAGCGAGGAGATAAAAATTTAAATATTTCATTTTCTCGATTCGGAATCGAACTTACAAAACTATTTCTAAACACATACTACACAATATATAAAAAAAACACGACAAATATTGAATGTTTCTTTGGGAACAAAAGTGTTCTATCCTCGTGAAAGGAATTCCTAAAGTTTCTTCCGGTCCGAGCTTAACGAGACATTGCTTTGTAACTTTTCGAGGTAACGCTAAAGCTCAAGTCAATGGATATTTGAGAGTTTATGTGTAAAGCCAAAAGTTAGACAAAATGAAGAAAAACAATATTAAAGGATATATTTAATTTAAGAAATTATCTTTAGTAGCTGAGAATTTAGCATTAAGACATTATTGTCGTCACTTTTGATCCAAATTCGGAACTCAACTCCGCGCTTTGAATACTAAAGCGTGGAAACATGGATATTTAGATCAGGGTAAGGGCAAGGAACATTGTGATCCATCTAAACTGGAATGAGTGTGTTGATATGTGGCGCTTAACTCCTCACTTTTTCTACTTACTTAACTTGCTCCTACTTAATAATGATTAAAGCATAATATTATTGAGGCGGTTGTGGCCCAGGTGGCTTTGACTCTAAATTATAAAGAAAACATTTATAAAGTTTCATTCTAACCCTAGAATAAACCAAGTAACTAAGAATTATTAATTCCTAAATGCTATTTTAAACATGTAAATGAAAACATACCCCAAAGCAAATACGAACCTACTATGATGGTATTGTATAGGAAATATGAATCGAATATCCATATTATCAAAATGTAGGTAAAAAAATATTTTATACATTTGTAAAAGATATTTTAATAGAAACAGTTACATGCCATCCTAAAGCTGGAGCATGTAAGGTGACACTAAAAGGTGTTTTTTTAGATCGATCCCAGATACAAAAATAAATTATTATTTAGTGTTTTCCCGCAACTGCTGCCTTCCGCACATAGCAGGGTAGGCAAAGGGCATCTAGTATTAAGACGCCGTCACGACGCGACCTTTACTTTCTCCATCCGCTGCACTATAATTATGTATTTTTGAAGTGTTACAACAATTATTATTTCATCCGTATAATACCGCCACGACGAAACGGCACAGCATCTGAGAATGCGACTGTTGAGGGTTCGATTCTCAGTCGGAGGTAATAATTATTTTCATGTCCTTGCTCTGCACAATGCGTCGACGTTAAGACTAACGTTAGGTTCTTTTTTACGTTACTATGTCCCTGGTGATATCGAATCGAAGCCACAACCGCGCTTAGAATAGGAAGCTGTACCGTTGCGCCACAACGGCTCAGTAAACGACATATATGAATTATAAAAGTTGTTAATATTAATATTGATGCAGCGGAGTCTATAGAGATTAGATTTGAATCTCAATAGGAATTTTATGAAAATTGAGGTCATTAAATAGCAAAATCTTTTTCTAAAATAAGATTTAATATTAGTTGAAAAAAATTGACAAATTAAGAGCTTATGCTCGCTCTTCAACGGCAGAGCGAATCCGTTTATTATACTGCAAGCGAATGTTTTGAGTATAGTATAGTTGCGTAACACAAACTACGTTTAAAAAAATCATGTTCTCGCTTTTGTATCCCACACAAATCAGGGTAGGCAAAGGGAACCTCGTGTAAGGACACTCCTGTGTCCTACTTTCCGCCGAATTTTGGGGTATTGTGTGTTGAGTGGCGGAACTCAACGCCGCGCTTTACCTCGACACCAAAGCGAAGAAATGAAAATATTAAGTTAAACAAATATTCTCAAATTTCAAATTTTTCATAAATTTATGATTATTAAAAATCCCACATTGTAAACAAACAATATAAGTAATAAAGTATAAATATTTTAAATGTAAACATGTCTCAGAGCGTGAAACGAGCCCACTCCCAGCTTTTATACAGAAAGATATTTCTCAATTATATTAAACTAAAAATACATTAATAATATAAATAAATTAACAAAAGATCTCGAATTTTTTCTCGAGTAATTTTATGAAATAATTATAGAGCATATCTGCAATATATTGTAAAAAATTGTTACAAAAATCATTTAGATAATTATAAAAAAAAAACTGGATACACGTATAAAATAATAAAATATATTTTTTTAATTTTTCTTTAACATTTATTTATAAATTATAATATAACAAATAATGACCACTTAACACTGACTTGATTAAATAATGGAATTGACGAAAATATATTTTTAAAATTTAATTTGAATGTACTGATACATTATATAGTCTTCACTGACATGTAGCAAAATATGTCTTAATCTAGCGGAAAATTTAATTAAAATTGACCGAGGATGATAAAATACAATAAAATTATATTTTAATACTTTGTTTTTAAGTGAGATTTTAAAAACAAAAAATATTTTGAAATTGTATGAGACTTGAATGTTAAAGGCTCCTTTTGGTTCCTAATTGTTGTATATTATGAAGATTTTAGATATTATATCTACTACGTAATTATTTCTAAATACTTTTACGTTATAAAAATATGATGTGCTGTAATTTTTAGTTATTTAAAAAATATATTGATGGTATAATTCTAAAGAAACTAAAAAGCTTTCATGTGTAATACATATATAATAAATATGGTAAGATTTTCCAAATAATGTCTACAATTTCTAAATTAATTATTACTTTTACGTTTTGGGTGTACATAATATTTTATAATACGGATTACTAATTATAATATGGATATTATAATACGTCGTGAGGCATTGGTCAACAGTCAGTGCGAGGGTTATGGATTCGAAACCCATTCGGGGTTTTATAATTTTTTATAATATTGGGTGTTGAATGGCAGAACTCAAGGCAGGCTTTTTCTTTGGTGGCAGAGTCAAGAAATGAAACTATTAATAAATAATAATTCATTTCCATGAGTCGAGATCAAACTGACAACCGCCACGTTACAGTTACACCCTTGTGCACCTGCGCCACGACAGTTATTTCTAGCAACTTTTTTTCCGTTAAATTTTCAAGAAAACAAACGGTAAATTCCTCTTCTTGTCTCTGAGACTCTGTTTGTCTCCGTTGTGTATACTGGCTGTATTGATAGTAAATTAAGTTTGTATTTCACTTGGTGATTCAAGCAAACAAGTTAAATTGCCTTATAATTATGGAGAAAAATGTTTTAGATGTGTTTGTAATTAATTAACAACTCTACGATCTCTTCACAGTAGGCAAAGACACTCCGTGTTGAAAGCAGCGACAGCGATCAGCAACAAACAAGCTAGTATGAT
The DNA here is from genome assembly GCA_037355905.1 of Heliconius aoede. Taxonomy (NCBI): domain Eukaryota; kingdom Metazoa; phylum Arthropoda; class Insecta; order Lepidoptera; family Nymphalidae; genus Heliconius; species Heliconius aoede. Next base: position 40,904 of record JBAIZZ010000454.1, on the reverse strand, counting down.
GATCACATCTCCAATGTTCCAGTTCCACTTGCGTGCTCCTCACCGTATGTCTTCAGAGGAGCTGCAGGTGCGTTGCCGGCCTTTGAATATTGACACTAAAAAGAAAGAAGTTTTCAATTTGAAATAGTTCTTTCCTAAATAGTTTAAAAATAAATAACATAGAAGTGTCACAACTTTAGGTTCCCTCTGCCTACCCTGCTATATGCGTGATACAGCGTGAAGTAAAACAAATTTAAGAAATATTATTTATGATCCTTCATATTAGAGCATTTTAATTTTAATAAAGAATGTTTCCTATATTATGATTTGTTATCTCCACTTCACCACAAAACACTAGAAAATATACATTTGAGGACCAATCGCTAAAGTTTGACGACCCGCCTCATATTGGATATGTCTTCTCCCTCAATGACACTTGCCACGGCACCGCCGCGATGGATGTGTTCACTCCGGAGACTATACGACGTGTACAATCTGAAAGTTCTATGTTTTATCATTTTCCTATCGACCATAGGATAATTTTGAATTATAGCTTCACGCTTTCAAGCAGGGTATTCAGAGAAAATGCAGTGTGTACACTCTCTAATAATAATTACATCTTTTTATCTATTTATAAAGCTGAAAAAGAAAATAATATCACTATAAATAAAATTTTAATCTTATTTAATTACTTCCTCTAGTAACCAACATGCTCTGATAATCTAATCCACTCCACCTGGATACGTGTCACTCCACTACTATACGTTTTCGTAGGAACTTCCTTCCACGCACCACAGAACTGTGAAATGGCCTACCCGCGGCGGTGCTTCCAGGTCGATACGACATGGGTACCTTCAAAAACCGCGTTTACTTCCACCTTAAAGGCCGGCAACGCACCTGCAGCTCCTGTGGTGTTGCATGGGGTCGTGGGCGGCGGTAATCACTTACCATCAGGTGACCCGTGCGCTCGTTTGCCTTGTCCTTTTCCATAAAAAAAAATCTAACATACAATATGCCTAGAGATTTCATCGGAACGTGGGAAACAGAGGTTTTTATATTAATTTATTTTCATTTAAATTCCTTCATAAGATATCGAGGGTCCAACTATTATGTTATAAATTATATATTCTTATTATTTTATTCATAGACCATTTTCCTGTGACCCTTTACTATAATATAATATAAATAAATTTCGGCATCTTACTTTGTATATTTTCGTAATAGATTTTTTAATTTGTGTTTCTAGGTTGTGATTTTAAAATAGAACGGAGTATATAGACACTCCGTTTCGACGTTACTAAGAGAATAGTGGCTAAGTGTTTACTGAAAAAATGATCACTATGCACGTTCTAATAGAACTTTAACTATTAAAGTAAGATAAATGCATATTCCTATTGTATATTGACAAGTTGTCTTTACCCCAGTCACGTTTGTGATTAATGCGAGTTGAAACACATAAATAAGAAAATATCGAGATATTTTTTTGAGATGCGAAATATTACATAAGGTATTATTATATCCTAGAAAGTATATACTATGAACACTTAGTATTTAATATGTCAATATACTATATTGGGTGAAAATAAATATATGCTTATTTTTAGGGTTCTTTATATGATAAGGGAAGAACAGATCTCTTTTAGAATCAAATCTGCGTTCATCTGTCTGTTAAGACAAGTATTCTTGGGAACAAGTGAATGTACCAGTAGGCTTGGTACCAGTTTGGTAACTTCAAAAAATTGCTCTAAGAAAACTTCTGGTAACGAGACAAATCGTGATTTCCGCCACTCAAAACGCAATACCTCTAGAATTCGGCGGAAAGTGTGAGACAGAAGTGTATCAATGGGAACGGAGTGTCTTAAAATTAGTCTCCCAATTTAGCTTTGCTTAATTTGCCATGTGCGGGATACAGCGTGATACTAAGAAAACATCATACAAGATTTACTTCTTGTTGACTTAAAACCAATTGAGTTATGTGATTATATCACATAGTTCGACGGCATTTTATAATGTTCTTATTTTTATATAGTAATATTAAAAATAATAATATTAAACTAAAATATTTATTTTATCAACCAGAGCGTAAAAATGAAAACATTTAATACGTAATTCCTTTTATTGGGCATCGAACCCACAACCTGTCGCCCTTACACGCTTGTGCCACGCCTCAAAATTAAAAAGCAAATCCAAATAACGGAGAATTGAATATATAATTCATTTTTTTTCTAATTTTTTTTTACGAAAAATCAAAATCTTTATAATTTCATTATTAGTATTTATTAATTATTATATAAAGAGTGCAATATAACTAAAGAAAGTGGCAAATTGTACGCATATTTGGATGATGTCTATGCAGGGTGGAAGTGTCTGCGCTCCTTTCACGGGAGCGGCAACGGGTAAAATATGTCAAACCCATACCTAAAAAATTATAAAGATTCGTCCACAGTTTAGGCATAGGATTTTTTTTATTTTACGATTTTTATCCAAATGTTAAAAGAAATGTTGTTACACTTATTAATATACTTAATAGGTATATATGAAAATAGTGACCGAAACAAAAAACCAAGTATAATACAGCCTATTATACTTTTTCAGACGGGCAAAATGAAAAGTTAAGAAAAAATGGAAAAATTAAATTTAAATAATATGGTAGATATCTAAACTATTTTTATCAGGAAGACTTCTCAAGACAGAAGCGTAGCGTGACGTGACTTTGATAAGTTGCCCGCGAGAAAGTGCACGTGCGTCTATTGGCGGTCATTAACTAACATGATTAATTACGTTATAGCATGATATGTGAGTTTTTTATGTGAAGGCTTCTGAGGAAGTGCGTCGCTGAGCTCTTAACAACTTGCAGATGTAATGTGGTAATTAACTTACTTTGTTAAAGATGTAGGTAGGTACATATATTTCTTATTAATAATGTTGGAGGTCGTGGTGCCGCAGGGACACACACGTGTGGCCGCTGTGGGTTCGATCGCCATTCGGGGAAACGAAATATTTAATATTTTCATTTCATCACCCCAGTAACAAGGCAAACACGCAATGAAAGGAAGTGCGTTCATGAAAATGGAGTGTTTTAACACTAGGTTCTCAGGATACCTCTGCTTAAACACAGTGCGAAACTGTGAAACAGCGTGGAAGTAAAATAATGTAGTCCGAGAAAGTATCCTCGCTATGTAGATTTTAACTTCCATCTAAATTTGAGCTTTGCATAGTATGACTTATGTTAATTTATCAAAAAAAAGCAATCTGTATTTTTATATGAAGAAAAGAAACCATACCCTACATTTATTAATAAACCATGTACTATATATAAATAAGTGTAGATTTAGAAAAAAACATAGTTTAATTTAACATGTTTTAAGTACATTCAATATTTAAGCACTTCATAATACCTTTTAACAGTAAGAAATAGAAGAGTAATTAATAGAAATTCGTGCGTAACGTAAATATAAACAAAAAGTTAAAACAAAAAAAAACATCTCCTGCCCTATGATAGGTTAAGCACAGAAAGCTTAGAGTTTAGATACTCCATTTTCTGCTCAACTTTATGGAATTTATGCTCAGTCGCCTAACAGTTTAAAGGGTTCTTCACTCAGATAAAATCGTTCCCCCTCGTGGAGATCAAACTCAATACCATCGCGTTCTGCTTACCCAGTGTACACAATCCCGTCAATACTTTAGTTTGAGCTAAAAATATAAAGCAAAACATCGTTAAGCCGTAAATATATAATCAAGGCTTTATCTATTAGGTATCCTCATGTTGAGACGTTTCAGACGGTGCGTGCTAAGCGAATTTAATATATTTTGCAGCGTTGAGTTCCGGATTTTGTAAATATAAGCCATGAAATTCCATAACACAGATTTTCCTCTATATTTAGAATCTATTGTAAATTATATCTAGATTTATATATATAATTTACAATAGATTGTAAATATATATATTACGCATATAATAATATTTATATATAAATCACAGTTACGAACGTATACGTAACTGTAATTTATTGTATGACATTACAGTGATTATGGATTCAAGAACATGTGAATTTCATCCACAATTCAAAATTCTTCTTGTAACTAATGGGATATTTTTTAACAACGGGGAGTCTTATTGGAGGTATAGGAAATTGGAAACGTTTTAAAATTTCAACCCCTGTTTTGTAACTTAGGGAAAATTTCTACGGCGCGGCCGCGCCTAGGCACGGTCGGGGGCCGGTAGCTCTCCTTATATAGTGTAGCTCTAATTTATCCCCCAGTCGCGGCTTCTGTGTCGCGGATGGCTTTGTGTGTTTTATTATTTAAGATTCTTTATACGATTTAATAAAGAAATCCATTTAATTTTGTTTATTTATATAAGTGTAAAAAATAGTGGTACGCTCTTTGTCTTTTCCCATAAAAAAAGGTGTGAAATAAATATTTAATCTTATTTATTTCTATATAGGAAACGGAGTGTCTTAACATTAGGCAACGTCTGCCTACCCTACTACATGCGGGATACAGCAGATTAAACTCTTTCTCTGCAAATTTTTTATTATACAACTATTTGGCATAAATATGACTTTATTTGCCGAACCTACCACAAAATAATTTGCGCCAAGCGAAGAAGCGTCACTTTTAATCTCAATATTCAGATGAATAAGCGAAGAAGCGTGACAGGTTATCGGTTCGATTTCCCCTACAGGAAAATAAATATTTAATATTTTCATTTCTTCGCTCTATTGTTAAGACAAAAGACCGGCGTTGAGTTCCGTCACAGAACGCACAATGCTTACAATTGCTTAGTCGTTTTAAAGAACTCGTGCTATCAAAACAATGATTTTAAATGTTTGATTTAAAATTTGATTTAAAACGTTTAGGTATTTGATATAGAATTTTAGTTCAAATAAACTACAAATATAAAGCAATGTCACCTTACCTACGACCTCTTTATCTTTAGCAATGCGAAGAAATGAATATTTTAAATAAATATTTCACTGCCTCGAGTGGGGATCGAACCCACACCCATATGCCGCTGCGCCACGATGACCTAAGCAGAAGCGCTCTTATAAAATGTAATCAAGATAAAGTTTTTAAATGACTTTTACTATATTATTCAATAAGAACAATTCCAAGTCCAATTAAAAGTGTAACAGTAGACTTTTAATAAAATCGACGGTCCATTGAAGCGTCGCGTTACTTTCACACGCATGGGCCCCTGTTCAACGATGGCCTCATTACACTTCGCCTATTAGAACCTACTTCTAGTGTCCAGACACTCTATTAACCGCTTACTCTGATCTTGGGACAGTGTCGTTTGTCCTTACCCTAGCCATGTTTGCCTCAATCAAAGAAATATAATAAAAAAATACCTTTTCAAAGCCTGTCGTGCCGCATGGGCACAAAAAGTGAAAAACACGACAGTTGGTCAATTCCAATTCGGGGAAATTAAATATTTAATTATTCTTTGCTCTGGTATAGAGGCAAGGCCCTGCGTTGAGTTCCGCCACTCAACACGCAATGCCTCCAGAATTCAGTGGAAATTGGGGAACGGAGTGTCTTAGCACTAGTTTTCCTCTATCTTCTCTGCTGTGTGTGATATACAGTGTGACGCTAAAAAAGAGAAAATAATTTTCTATATACAAACTTGCTTGATAAAAAGTTGAAAATTTGCTCAAGATTCCTGCAGGTACCAATTAAAGAGTTCACTCATTTAAGTAGTTTGCGGTAGCTGAAAAAGAAAAAAAATCTCCGCATAATCAAATTATTTTGCGGTCGATTTCAATCCACAGATGTTACGTAAAAAATAATTTGTTACGTTTAGAAAAAACGATAAGTAATTCAATGTTAATTTGTTTGTAGAGCATTTTCTTTAAGAATCTTAAAATAAAAATACCGTAACCGTCCGTAAAAAAATATATATTTATTTTTATAACATTTACTCCGAAAAATATATACTAATTACACATTGTTTTTGGATGGTGGGTAAGTTAGTTCAGTGAACAATTTGAATTTGGTCAAGGAACAATTTCTTTGTTACCATATCAATTGTTTTACCTATTATGAACGTATCTAATACTTTGTACCAGTGATGACACAAAACTCCAACAGCGGCTCCAGAGAATGCCATGTTTACACATGGTTCTCTTACTGTCATAGTTTTTCATTTTTAAATGATTATCTTTGGTTTAAGGACGTTAAGGGATAAAAAAGATTTTCATCTTACCTAAAAACTGGTAAATTATTTACTTTTTGTACGTATTTTACTCTTACGTAATTGATTTACCGAATTTATTGAATACAAATTCAACTATTATGTTCATCAAACAATTTTTTTTTAACGTTACAATCTACAACTTTCAAAATTAGCTCTGTGACATAAACGATTTTCTCGTTTCATCCTTCAAATCCTCTTTATTAAGTTTGATTGTAATTTTTAAGTTAAATATTGAAATTGTATTTGTAATTAGCCTTCAGGGCGTTGAGAGGTAGGACTTGGAGTAGGTGTATGGAAACCCCGGTGTAGTCCACCATTTTGTTGTTGGGGCCAACAAGAATATCAAACATATTAAATTTTCAATATTTACTATTAAGTTATATATAAATCGTAAGTAGTTCTCTAGTTTATTTAGTTTATATCTTTTAAACTAATATAAGTCTTTATTGGTTTAAATCTAATTAGTTATAGATAATTTTAATCACTGTTAAATGTTGTGCACAGTCATAAGTAGGTTTATCTGTTTAAGGCAATAATTTTTATAGTTGAAATTATTTAGGTACATGAAATATAAGTATATTTTCACTAAATTCGTTACTTGTGACTGTAACGCAATTGTGTGGTTCGATACCCACTCGCGGGTATAAGTTATTATTTATCAATATTTTCATTTTTCTTCTATGCTTACACAATTTCACACCGCGGATTGAGTGCGAATTCATTTCTTAGATACATTTTCTCTACTTTTTATTATAAATAAATAAAAATTCATAACGATATTTTAAAGATACTTAAGAACGAAATGATGATTTAAAACACTTCTTTTCTTCTTCTGTTACATTTATCACTTTATTCTCTATTCTTATAAATATATCATAAGATTTTAAATTTTCATAATAAATTAAACTCTTAAAAGCTTTTAAGCTCCTTTCAAAGTCATCTTACTGCACAATGATACCTACTACTTAAGTTATTAAGCGCCTGCAGCTAAATTAGGGCTGTTTAAAGGACAAATTACTGACAATCGAAGAATATTAGTACATTACTGGGATAAAGGCTATCGTGGCGCACTATGACACGTTAGCCTTTATCCGTTTGACTGTAAAGGAGAAGGCTGTAGGTTCATTTCCCATTCCGAAAATTAATTATTTTTATACTCTCAACATGCCTTCAGCTCTACATGCGGGATACAGTTTCACGCTGTATTGTTATATGTAGGCAGAGGGAACCTGGGAATCTAGTGTTAAGACTTTCGTCCTCCACTTTCTGTCGAATTCGTGGGACATTGTATGTTGAATGACGGAACGCAAAGCCGCGCTAACAGGTCGTGGAAATGAAAATATTAAAAATGTCATTCCCTGAATGGGGGTTAAGCCTACAACGACAACGTGTGCGGCGTGCGGGATATAGCGTGAAGCCAAAATAAAATAAATTTTGAAAATTAAATTAGTGACACATAAAAACATCATCATAAACCTATTCACCGTACCACTTGTATTCTAAGTACGGATATCTCAAAATCACAGCCCAATTACTAGCTGATTTACCTTCAACTACCCTCCCTAATGCCGCTAACTAAGCAGACGTACGGCAATTTAGCACAAATGAAAGTAGACAGAACTAGTAATAGACAAAGGATTACTTACTGTAGGCCTGATCAAGTCCAGATCATAATTCCATCTGAATATCTTCTGAGAGATTGGTTTGATATTGACAGGACATTCGAGTTGTGTAAACATCGACCGAAGGAATGGACTTGAGGAAAGCTTATATAGTATATATTTTTATTATTCATAACTAAACGATTTTCATTTTGTAAACTTATATTAAGTTCATGTAACAGAAAATAAATTTGTAAGGGAGTCGTACCGTCGTTCATAACTTATGTAATATGTTCGTTTTCACCACAGTTCGTTATTGTATGAAGAAATTCTTTTTTAATATTCCAATATGTTTAGGTAATTGCAAATATTTCTGTAACAATTAGAGTTTGTAGTTTTATTTTATTGCATTTGCTCAAAACGTTTGGTTACGAGAATCGGACTACTTTTATAAGTACCGTTTGTCCATAGCAAAGAAGCAAGCAAGGAGTTTAAAACGAATGACTTTTAAGAACGATCTTGTTTAATGTTTCCCTATCAAACGGATTCTTTTTGAATTATCTTCTTCGTCCTTATATAATTAAATACCTACCTACCTACATTTTAACTAATTTCGAAATTTGCTTTAAAAATGAACTCATCCCCATTTTTTCTTAGCCCATAAAACAATGAGAGTAAGGTTTTGAACAGCATGTGTAATTTCATTTCCCAGGGGGTAGGTATATATATGTAGGTAGGTAAATGAAAAGAATCGGTCGCAAACAACGCCCCCGTTTTGAGACTCGAATGTAATCTGTTTTGTTAATTTGGAATTAAGGAATTATTTTACATCTATTGGAGCATCTGTTGCTTTTGGTTTGAAATATTTCTAACAAGCGAAGTCTACAGGTATTCGCCGCGTGTGATTCGTATGAGTGTATGACGTCATTTACATTAGCAACCATTTGAATGGATACGATCAGACCTACTTAGCAATCACTTTGTAGAACAAAGTCGTCTAAGAAGCAAATTTCAATAGAAGTTACTAATAGAAGCAAGAGTGACAGATAGGCAGACATACAGCGAAGTCTCCTTTCTTATCTCTTACGTTGCTTCGTACTATCCGTTCCTGCATGAAATCTCTCGATCTCTATATAAGATTTGAACAAAGTTTGGCCGAGATCTAGCGAACCACGCGCGGCTTCGCTCGCTTTAAGTTATAGTTATATCATAGCCAAATATTTAAAATATAGACTTTATATAAAACATAGACTTTAGATAAATTAGAATTTGAATGAAGCAATTGTAAAAAGTTATTTCATACAGATTTATTAAAATTTTGTATCTTTTACATACATGTAGGTAGGTATATATATTTTTTCAGCAAAGATCGTTGAATATGTTAAAATTAGGAATTATTTTCATATTTTTTCAAATTTCATCAAATTCAGAAAAACTTAACTAAATAAAAAAAAATTGAAAAGATTTTTTTTCTCAGACGAATAAAACAATTATTGTACACACAAATGGACTAATTAAGTTTCTAAAATATCATTCAGCTTTTTTAAGATTTAAAACTTACTTTAATAAAAAAGATATTTGTACATAAAGTTTTACTTTACACAAGCATCAAAGGCACCGGCCGTTGGGACCGAAACCCAGTATCACTGATAGTGTTATAATTCTAGATCTGACCCAGAATGTACCTGTCGATTTAAAAAAACTTCTGACTTCGCGAAAAAGAACGTTTATTATTATATTACTGTAATCCTAAAAGGTTGTGGATTCGATTGCGACTCGAAGAAATGGAATATTTTAATATTTTCATTTCTTCGCTCTTGTAAAGAGAATGTATATGGAGAGTATCTCTACACTAAGTTCCCTCTACATACCCTGTTATATGCGGAATACTGCGTGAAGATTAAAAACAAATAAATAAATAAGAAACACAGTACACCCCATACCTTAAACCCGCTGTGAAACATAGCTTTTATTGAATGAAAAATTACACGAATTATTCATAAAGAAACATTTTTGTCAGCTTCACGCTGTATCCCGCATATAGCAGGGTAGGCTAAGTGTTAAGACATCAAGGCGAAGAAATTAACATATAAAATTTTTCATTTCCCTACCTATAGCGTTCATAGTCACACTCTTCTACCCCTGCGCCAGGACTGATCTCGTATAGCTATTAAATAGAAATAGCATCCCATTTAAATGGACGAAACTCAACGTCGAGTTTTTGTAAACCAGAGCAGCAAAATAACAATAATTTAAATTAATCTTATTTTTCCAATCACATTTACTCTTTCTTAAGAAATTATGAAAAAGAAAAATTCACTACTTTCTGTAGTCAATTTTCGTTACTCAAATAAAAACCACCATAATTATATCTTACTCGTATATAGGCCATGTTCACAATAAAAATGTTAGTAAATAAAGCATACTTCGCAACGACTGCTCGACGAACCAAGATATTTATGTGCATCCGCAGATATTAATCATAATATATTAATCATAATATAAAAATGAAAAAGATTTTTTTATTAAAAATGTAATTTATTAAGAGAAGTCTTTTTAAAATAAGCTCATTACGTAGCTTGTCTATTTGAATATTTCTAGTTTATTTGGTTATATGGGATAGCATATCTCTAACTCGGTTTCACTTTTAAATATAAATGACGACTAAGAAAACAGATATCGTATGACAAGAAACCTAGATCCGTAGATGTGCATCCTGTCAGTCAGTGACAGGATAACCGGGATTTTGAGCAATTTAAAAATTAGGTTGCAGTACCATTCAGATCTCTAGATACTTTTTATTTTATTGATAAACAATTGCATGTCTAACTTGGTAGTATATTTGGAAATTGGGGGACTTTTTTATAAGACAGATTAGTCAAACGAGCATTCCTTTCATCTGATGATAAGCAATCACAACTGCTGACGACCCCACGTAACACCAGAGGAGTTACAGGTCCTTGTTGCCGGCACTTAAGCTGGAGCTACCTCCACGGGCTTGTTAAGGGTATGTCGCATCGTCCCAGAAACAGCCGCAGATGGGACATTATACGGTTGTGCAGCCGCAGTCTCACATGTCAACAAAACTCTTGACTAATATTAACTCTTAACAAAATTATATTTAATAAAAAATATTTTCCAGAGAAGGGTGACAATGTCACCTACGGAACTCTACGCCGGCAAACTAATATAACACTTAAAGTATGATAACATCTAATATTAACGACTCTAGTTTTCGCAAGATTGCACTCGACGAGACAAGGTCGGTGTTTGCGAAAATCATCTCAAACGCGTTCAAAATATACGCCGTATAAATTTGTTGGGTTATTTTTTATTTTTTTATTGTGAAAAGACATCAAAAATCCCAAAATATTGCAGAATCAGAATGTCTAATGACAGCAACAACCCGTTGCCGGAAGGATGGGAAATGAGGACCAGCCCAACTGGCATGACGTATTTCCTGAATATGTTCACCAAGAAATCTCAATGGGAGCGACCTGATGCTCCAGCTGAAGCCGGTGAAGTACGCTGCAGCCATATCCTGGTAAAGCATGTTGAAAGTAGACGTCCATCGTCCTGGCGTGAAGAGACAGCCCGCAAGTGCTGCGGGACAAGTGCCGGCGTCTCGCCAGGGCGCTGCGGAACGCCAAACATCTTGTAGTACTGGTTTTCTTTTATACTTTAAATTTTTGTCATTACAACATAATATTTAAAAACGGGCTGTATCATTTAATTACAGTTATTTTTACTTTCTAAATAACTTAATGATAATATATAATAACTTTTTAATTATCATTTTGAGTTTTAGATTCATTGAACCATTATTTAACTGCATTAAAATTTTATAGCTTTTATAAAATAATATGGTATCTATGTTCACATGGAAATTAAATATATGTATCGCTCTATTAATTTAGAAATTCGATATTGCCATGTTCATGGCGCATAAATAAATGCTAATGTTAAAAGTTAACAAACATATTTTTGCGGACGTATGAAATACATAATTTTGTATCAAATTAACTACAACAATAAAAGTTATGATTTCATCCAACGAAATATCTACAAACCTCGACTATTCGGGTAATTACCCGATTATTTAGTTAATCAAGTATTATTGTAATAATAAATGTGATTAACACTTGTTTGTAATTATAATTATACCGGGCTGGAGCAGTGAAGGCGAGTGCTAGACTCAAAAAAAAATTTTTTAAATTTATACCATTTAGTGAAAATGAAGCAATAATAAATATAAAAAAAATGTGAAATACTGAAAACTTGAGAGATTAGATTATGTTCTATATAATAAATTGATCACGATTCTGTTATGAAATAGGATATTGTCAATTAAGAAATTTGAATATTGAAATATTAAAAATGTTATCTAGCTTTTACTATATAAATGTTATTTATATACAGAAATTTTACACTAAACAGCTAATTACATTTGATTGTACAAGAATATAATATGAAGAGAGATAAATGAAAATCAGAATGATCTGTAATAAATACAAATATGTATAAATATATGCTTATCGTTATCGAAGACGTACGCGGCACTAGTATTAAAGTATTCATTTTTTTTTTTTTATGGGAGAGGACAAGGCAAACGAGCGTTCGGGTCATCTGATGGTAAGTGATCACCGCCGCCCACGACCCCTGAAACACCAGAGGAGCTACAGGTGCGTTGCCAGCCTTCAAGGTGGAGATGAAGGGCACCGGGGCCCGGCATTGCCTAATGCGAAACGCAGTGGCAAGGGCCACTACTTCACGCCGGTTTAAAATGCCGGGGGTGGTATTAAATCCGGTCGAGTCTGCCCATGCGTGTTGCCATTACTGGCGACGTGACTCCACCACACGTACTTTAGTCGCCTCTTACGACACCTACAGTACCATGGTGATCCTATTCTAAGCCGGGACCACACGGCTGAAAAGTATTCATAATGTTAATTTATTTTATTACAAAAATGTTTGAGTGTCGATTTGCTATTTCATCATGGCTGAGTACATACCAATAAAGTTATATTGGTAAGTAAGTTCGTGGCAAACTGTACGCAGGTAAAACCAGGACAAGACAGAAATTATATATAGATTAATTAAGTTCTTTATACATTGTCTACTTATATGCTATTTACAAAATGACACCATAACGACGTATTTTTAAACCATGTTTTTTATAGCTATAGGTATATTCTCCACGTGCAAGCGTGTGACTGTAACGCGACGATGGTTGTGAGTTCGATTCCCACTCGGGGGGTTTCCCCCGAATCAATTATTACTTTCATTTCTTCGCTTTGTTACCAAGGCGAAAGCACGGCGTTAAGTTCTATCTCCACCTTAAAGGTCAACAACTGTATTATTTCTGATGTTGCACAGGATCGTGATCACCTTACCACCAACCAGGTGACCTGTACGCTCTATTGCCTTGTCTTTTCTATAGAAAAATACGGAAAAAAGTGGAAAACAGAGTTTTTTGTTAAAACACTAGCACTCTTTACTATTTTTTCTTCACTACTTTTAAATTTCTTTTACTTCGATATATACTGTACACAATAGATAAATCTATTGATCCGTTCGATACCGCCGTCTATTTGTTCGCGAATGATTGATTCCCAGGACGACAGCCGCCTCTCAAAATTTCTTACAAAGTTTGACATAAGACACATTATAAGTCCTCAAAGCAATTCCGGCCATAGGTACAGTGGGTTACGACGAAAAACAAATAAATATTTCAATTCGAATCAATAGTTTCTCAGACTTGCGCGTTCCATCAAATAAATTCTTCAGATCTCTACAAATTGTGACTGTAAACGCGACTTTTCATTTTGTTGGGGAAAGGCGAACAGTGGGCGGGAAAAAAGCGGGAAAATTGCGCGTCACTCTGCCGTACCAATTTGTCAACGGTCGCCGCAAGATGGCGGCGGCGGATGCGCGGCAACATGGCGGCTTCCGGCGGGGTTTAATTAAAAATGCGTCTCATTTTAGTGCCGCGTTTAAGGAGCGCTAGGCGAATAGCTTAACTAGTTTTTTAATTGTATAGCTATTACCGCAAACGCCGAGAGTCACTTAAAGTATATTTCAGCTGGTGGAAAGTGTTACTCGCAAGTGTATGTTGTTAAGAATCCAAACAAACTCATTAAATTACTCAATTAACTGTATGTATTGCGTTGTAAGCATAGAAAATGAGAAAACTTAGTGATAACTCACCCTGGGCTCAATTTCAAGTTGGCGATGGTTGGGAAATAATTAGTAAATATAAATATACCATCGAATAAGAGATATATCCAAGTCAGTTGCGTTGAATAGATGCCGGCGATCGTTATAACGGAGCCAAGTTACGAAATTACTTACCTGCCAACATGGAATTCATTAACGAAGGAAACTTTGCTTATTTTCTACTAGAGCCTAGCTAGCTAATATTTCAAACTTTATCTCATCGAATCTATATTCAAGTTTATTTTATATATATTGTCGTTATTTATTTAGCCAATCGTGGCGCAGCACTGGTTGTGGATTCAATCCCTACTCGAGGAGATGAAATATTTATTTAAATTTATATTTCCATTTCGTCGCTCTGGTGTTGAGGCAGAGCGCGTTGAGTTCTATCACTCAACACGAAATGCCTCCAGAATTTGCCTAAAAGAGGGACCGGAGTGTCACTAGGTTGCCTCTGCTAGATACTCTGCTGTATGCGGGATAAAGCGTGAAGCTGATTTATTGGTTTTTTTATAGTGTGGTATCGACGATTCCCACATGTAAAAAATAATTAGAGGCCGGTTATAATGGTGGGGCACAAGCGTGTGACTTGTAAGTCACTTGTAAGTGGGACAGGTTTCACGATTTTCACTCGACGAAGTCATTATGATGTGAAGGCAAAGATCGGCGTTGAGTTCCGTTACCAGACATACAATGTTACTACACAATTTAAATTCGGCGGATTGGGAACGGAAGTGTCTTAATGGGAACGGAGTATCTTATGGTTAGGTCCCCTCTGCTAAGTGCAGGAAGCTGAAAAAAAAAACATAGAGGCTTCATGTTGAGTGCCGTACTTTAATCACGCGGCGACGTGGTATCGGCTCTTATGTGAACTATTATGTATAATAAGTATATAAGTAAATTGCACAAGGTTAACTAAGAATATGGAGCTACGCAGTTCCATATTCTTATACTCACATAGATTTAGGGTATTTAAAAGTGAAGTTATTACCCTTTTAACTGAAATGCAGGGAAAACTTTTATTTTTCTCAAGGCGAAAAGCACGAACTGACACTAAAACACTAATTAAAGCATTATCAACTTAAATAGTATTCGTTCACTAAAGGCGAATGCATGATAAAAGTTTATTTGTGAACGATGAGCTTTAGATAAAAATAAATGTCACAAACAAATTTCGATTGCAATTGAAGATAGTCCAGAAGTTTACTAAATGTTTAAGAATCTAACTTGTACCTACTACGAAGCTCAATTTCCTGCACTAAATACTTAACTGCCGTAGATACGTGATTATTGGCCACGTCTTGTAACCACCAAGTAAGCCAGTCAGTCAGGCAGGCTTTGTACATTATTTTTATCAGCATTACAAAATAAACTATATTTGTATTTATTATTTTAAGAATAGTTAAGCTTAATTTATTATTATATTAGATTTTGCGGCGTGGAGTTCTGCCACTCAACACGCCTCGCCTCCATAATTCGGCAGAAAGTGCGGAGTGTCTTAAAACTAGGTTCTCTCTGCCTACCTTGCTGCGTGCGGGATACAGCGTGAAGCCGATTTTATATTACATTTTAAAAAGCACAAATATGTTATTTAAATTAAATTTAAACCCTCATAAAGCTTAGAATTTAGTTGACTACCTGCATGATGTTTGTAAAAACCTTGTTGATTAAAGCTCCTACGCAAAATTGAGGCGAGTGATAAATAAAAAATCTTCTTTAATAAGAATGGTAAAAAAATGGTTCGGTAAAATTTCCTATAATTACGTGACTTACAAAAATACAATTCACGTATATATATATAGGCAACCCCCCTCACTCTCGGTAAAGTCCTCGGCTTCTTGGAGCCGTCTTGAGGTCTTAGTTCTCCTATTTAATAATTAAGAAATTGAAATTGAAAAATAAACTTTGAGAGTTTAATAAATTATCAAAACAAAATACAATAATTTCTTTGAAGTATGTAGGTACATTTATAAAAATATGAAAATAATGTTTGTAACCATCATTTAAATTGCTGTATCCCGCGTGTCGCAGAGTAGGCAAGGGGAACCTAATGGTTAGGGCAGTGCGTTCGTCACACATCACCCAAATTGCATTATATTATATTTTGCGTGTTGAGTGGTGGAATTCAACGCCGTACGTTGTGTTAACAGAGCGGGGAATATAAATAAATTGCAATAAGCTGAATCTACTAAATTAGATGGTCGTGGAAGTAAATTAGAGTGGCAATAAACTACCTTCATTATTAATTTTAAATTAAAGTATATAGTAAAATTTATAAAGAATACAACATAAATAACTGAGACATTATTTTGCCACGACTCGTCGACAATGCGGAACGCCCGGCAGAAGTGATTACTGAAATTATTCTAAATTCAACTACTTTATATTGAATACAGTTGACCTAAGCTTAGGGAGGCCTTAAATTAATATTGTTAGTTTTTACTGAACCCTTGTTCTGTTATAAGAAAATCCGTCATCACCAATACGAGTTTACATTTTTGTGAATTCATAAGTTATTCGTCCTTTAACAAGTTCGTCTTTACCTCAAAACTGACACTACAAATATTCGGATCGTATCCTTTTTCTGCATATCAATATTATTTTTTTGTTATTTATGTTGTTAAAAGGCGGTATTTTCCATTGACTTACACATCATTTTTTTATCTGTGTTTTTTTATTGAATTCTCTGTCTTCCATTATTTTGTTTCATATTGAATTGAAAAAACTCATCTCTTCATCATAGTGAATTTTTAAAAAAGCTAAGAGATGTTTGATTGAGTGTAACTTCTCGCTTTCATCCACATTTTAAAATTTCACTTAGTGATTTATATGAATAGATACAAAAAAAATATATAATAGGATAAGGAGAACAGCTCAGTAAAGCTATGCCTGAAATAATTGTTAATTCTCTCACAATTATTTCAAGCATACTACTAACTAAATGGTAAACTTGATACAAAACCTACTGAAGTTACTAAAAATTCTATATGTATAACATAATATCAATAATTTTTGTATTAATTCTCGTGAAAACTTGTAGACATGTAAATTGTAATAACAATATCCTTCGTTTGCTCCCACAATGCGCCGATCGCTTAAACGTGAAAATGGAAAGCTAACGATGTAAATAGGATGTTAGGATCTCATAGACGTCTTTGTATCGGCTGGTTGCATTTCGGAGGCGAATATTACTCACAAAAGTTGCTTCATTAGACGCACACTACTACGATGTCACCTTACAGTATGATAAATATTGAATATGACTGAGACAATGACGTTAATGTATGTTTAACTGGAAAGGTTGGGTTTTTTTATTTAGTTTTTTTTTTTAAGTAAAGATTTTTTGCCTTTTTTTTAATTGTAAAAGCTTATGCTCAATAGATTTAGTTATTACTATAAAGAAACGATTAAATAATGTTATGTGTATTTCTAAATAATCACATACAAGTAATTTATGTATTGAATATCTATTTAATAAAAAAATTATAAATAAACCTAAAAACATTTTTTTTTTGCAATAATTGTTTCCTTTGCCAGGCCACTTGGGGTCGTTACCATTTTTTGAAGTTCATCAAAATGTCAATTATTTTGAAAAGTTTTTGTGATTGTTTTAGGAATGTTATATGATGTTTCTGACAGAGAGAAAGAGAGATATTCAAAATATTCGTATTTTAATGATTAAATATTATTCTTATTTTAAGATGTTATATTCCTTTAAAAAAAAAGTACACTTTATGTTACTGAAACCTATGTTATCGCCTAAACATGAGGTTCCCTCGTCCTACCCTGCTGAGCGCGGGATACAGCGTGAAGCTAACTATAAACTATAAGAATTTCACGTTACCCTTTAGACCTTGGTAAAGTCCGCGGAAATAGATATTCCAGACGTCACGTTACACTTGATCCTGATAAAGATGCTGCATTTTGGGATTTTAGCTTCCATGAGCACGGACATTTTGACCTAGCGACCTTTATTGACACGGTTTTAAGCCTAACTGGTGCTCCAAAGTTAAATGTTATGATGATCACTGACAACGGAAGACGTTGCTATTAAATTTATCAGTCTCTGGCGTAACTTAACCCCGCTGTTTGCTTAAACAGACAGGGAAGTCAGCCGTCTGTTTGGTGACACGGCTACCTGGCCATCATGGTTGTACTCGAGGGTGGTGGTGCTCTCCTGGAGCCGGCGCTGGCCCTGGACGGCGCGACCGCTGCGTGCCTGGAGCGGGCTTATGCACAAGCGGACGTTTCCTTGAAACTTTTACCAAAACGTTATATTATAATCTACATCAGTGGTTATCCCCTGTGACTACCTCGGTAACGGCTGCTGCGGCGGCTGGAAAAGATCTCAAACCTACTTATATATTTGTTATTGTGAAAAAATGTCATCTTACAATTAATGTTCAAAATTATCAACTTTCATGTTCATTTATAAAAGAGAATCATTAATTTTAATGAAATAAAAAAGAACATATCTTTATTATAGCTACCTATATATAAAATTAAAGAAATAAAAATAAAGGGATCCTTTCTAAATAGACATTTTATATACTTTGAAATCAAAAATCAGCTTCACGCTGTATCCTGCACACAGCAGAGGGATCCTAGTGAATATACCTTACAAAACTTCATCAGTACCATCTCCTTAACCCCAACAGGCGTCCAGCGCTCGCAGCGGGCAGTGGTGGTGGTGGCACCAGCCGCCGCCACCACACACGCCCGCTGCTGAACGTGTCCAGCGTGCGGAATAGGTGGTGCGCGTGGGTTGTGAACCTGTTGTGACCTGACGGAGAAGAAGATGTGATTGGATGGAGTGGATTGGTGATAAGCAATTACTGATTATCGACTGCAGGTTACGGATGTTGAGTACCAATGGCTTTTAAATGACGGAGGAAGGATTGCACATTAAATATCCGGAATTAAGGATTAAAGATCGACGACCGACGTCATGGCGCTAGAGCAAATTTTTGGGGCAAAAGCCCGGTGTTGAGTTCCGCCATTGAACACGCTATGCTTCCAATAAGCTTCTCGCGCAACGTATTTAATGTCATTCTGTCGGATAAGGTCAAATGCTTTAACCGTATTGTTTACAGATATTATGTTATGTTTTGTTTTAGATTTTATTTAACAAATTTTATATTGTATCTGATAAAAAATTATAAATATCTTGGTCACATAAATTTCACATTCTCAAGATGTGTTCCGCATATTTGAGTAGATTGCACTCACTTTTCTAGAATTTGGCAGAAAGTGGGGAACAGAGTGTCCACTCGCTTTTTGCCTTCCTTTTTCTGGGGCTGGTGTTTTGCCCGTTAGATAAACTCTGATTTACCTCTTTAATATTTTCATTATTGTTCTATGAGAAAATATAATTATATGATTAATATATTATGTTTGAATAATATGTATAAATATAATATGTCATATTTTAAAAAGCAATAATATGTATATGTAGAAATAGCTTCCTACCTCTCGCATATAGCGGAGGACCTAGTGTCAAGGTTCTCGCAGTTACTTATTGAATGGGCGCTGTGAAATGATGTCGGCCTTTTAGAAATATGAACATTGAATTACCAACGACGTACACTTGACGTCGGTTGAAAATTAATCATACAAATATTACGATACAATTTACATTTTACTACAATACATGTTATAAACAGTATGGCCGGATCGTAAAATTTTATGGCACTAGAGTACGCTAACTGTATTTAATCGAAATAAAAAACCAAGCTAAACCTAAGAAAGATAAAAACATAATTACTCACTGTTTTCCGTGGTAGAATTACTTGTAGTGGTAGTAGTGGTCGTGGTACACTATATAACTTTTTATTTATAGCACACGTGACCTAGTGCGTATCAAGACAGTCCATCGTGCAATCGAAGACATTACCTGTTGAGTGGTAAAGTCAATGCCGCGGTTGTCTTATCAAAATGTGGACATAAAAACTAATTATTTTCATGAGCACATTGGGAATGAGGGCGGCTAATGGAGACACACGCATTAAAGCCTACTCCTCGGTGGGGCCGCCCACGGTGTTGAACGCCGACGTATCTATGCCGTTAAGGTTTACACTAAATATACAAAAAAGAAAACATTACACTTAAATTTATTTACAAACTACCCTGCGAAGAAAACCCCGTCAAAATCCGACCAAAAATAAAAAAGTGAAAATCAAAATCTAAACACGTAAAGCAAATCTACGCTATAAGTTTACAAGTTACCAAGCCCCGGTCCTTTGGAAAGGAAGGCTGGGCTATTGAATGAGACTAACGGACGTCCGCCTTTACAATAGTCTCAAATTGAATAGTTGGCGGACGGTGAATTATAAATCCTTAGGACCTTACATAGAAAAACTTCTAATTTACGACTGCTATAAATATTTTGTTTTGCTCTCATTCAAAGTTGAAAGCCAACTTGCCTCATAATGCTCGCGTACGATGGAAACTTCGTAAGTTAAAGTCGCCTTCAGCGGAGCCTGCTTTTGCCTAAACGTAAAGATGTAACCGTCTAATTTTATGTCTGTTCCAAACTGGCAACTGGATTTTTTGGGATTTTTTCTTTGTTATATTACATATAGATTTTTTATGTTGAAATATTTTTTTATTTTTATTTTAAATCAGAAAAGATTGTTTTTTTGTATCTTCTCTGCCTACGCTGCTGTGTGCGGGATACAGCGTGGAGATGATTTCTTTTAGAGAATAGATTTCAATATTATTATTATTTTAAATTACTTTAAAAAAAGGTCTGTTTATCCTCGTATAACTATATCACATGACTATCCTTTCATATGATTCTAAAATTTACGAATATTATAAAAGAGCTCGAAAATTTCTCTGTTAAAAAAAATGACATAATATAAAGATGAAGGAAAAATTTGAAGTAATATTGGGCAGATTGGTCGCAAGTTTTTAATTGTAGGTTAACGAGAAATTACTCACTGTTAGCTCTAAGAAAGTACAGGGTACTTTCTTCTCTACCTGAGAAATTAAGAGGACGATGTGGCTACTTTAACTGAACATATAATTACACCCCGCAATCTGTCATTTGCCACTCAGCATACGTAATACAGCAAAAAATAGCAGAAAAAAAATATAGCAAGATACAATTTTAAATCGCTTTATAAAAATAAAATGAATGAATTTCACTTTTACATAAATATTAAAAACTATGTTATAAAAAACCTACCGTTTTCTCAACACTGGCCGTAAATAAATGAAACATAAAACTGGTTTTTATATGTTAAATATTCCTGTATGTCCGAAAAAAATAGGATAGTACTGAAATAGTTATTAACTTCCGAATCTTGAGTTATAGAGACATTATTTTTTTCCTAAGTTCGACCTGTATATGTAATGTAAATTTACCTTATGATGAATGTTATTAGGCAGTCTTCCTGTCTGTGACTTTAAACGTATCTATTTAAATACAAACAAAACAAGTAATTTGAAAAACGAAAACTTTAAAAAAATAAAAGAACGAAAGCTTTTCAACACACTGTCGAATGTTCGAGACATCGTCGCGAAGCGTTAAGTGGCGGAAATCAACGCCGCCTCTTGCCCGGTCTACATTTAATAAATTACATATAATTATTAAATAACTTAATTAATAATGTTGCGTTTCAGCCTGGATCTATAGCCATGGATCTATAGTATATCTAAAAGCTTAGTGCTTTTAAACATTCTGCAGTCATTCTGCTTTTGTAACATACAATGCGCGTTCTGCATATATTTAATGGAAATAAATTATACTTTATTAGATAGAATATTAGTAAAGAATGTTAGACCTTTTATTGTGATAATTAATTATATTACTTAGAGGCCGTTGTGGCGCAGTGGTTTAGGGTGCCGCCCGTAAACGCGACGATTGATCGTCGTATCGATGTTTTTTGTTAAAATCTTTGATATCAAAAATATTACAAAGGCTCACCGACCGTACTGTATACAAGTACGGTCAGTTGATTATACGTAGTACTACAACTAGTCAACACAAGAGGGCGTCAATATCAAAAATAATTACTTATATAAATTTGAAAGTTTCTTCTTTATTTTTTGATGGCTTTAATTGTAGCGCTTTACGTTTTTTTATTCGTTGCTATTTTATCTGTATTTCTTCAGCATTGG
>JBAIZZ010000454.1:5312-18199 GCA_037355905.1 Heliconius aoede | reverse complement strand
TTATTATGTCTTTTTTTAAATATTTTTTATTAACATTATGATAAAATGAATATTCTATTATTTGTGTGTCTTTTAGAATACAGAATATTGACAGATCCACTAATAAACATGCAGCATTAAACTTTTATTCCTTCGCACTGTCGTTGAGGAGAAGCTCGGCGTTAAGTTGCACCTCTTAAGACATAATGTCTCCAGAATTAGGCTGAATGTGGGAAACGGATTGTCTTAACACTAAGTTCTCTCTATCTACCCTCCTGTGTTGAATATTATAAAAAAAAGGTTATATGCCAATATATGTAGAAATATTGTTTACTATCTTCAATCGGGTTTCCTGCAGTAATTAAAAAAAAATACAAACACACTGCTTATTTGGTGGCTAGGCCCCGACGCCGGCAATAGACCGACGCCAGAGCGAGCGCATCCAGGTCCCACGGCATGACTCCGGCCAGCACGCACGCCACCTCACCGGAGACGGTCCGGTAGCCCCGTATCACCCGGATGGCCATCACCCTCTGCGCCCGTCGCAGCAGGGTAACGTTGTGCCGGTCCAAGGCGTCCGCCCATACGGGAGCACCGTAGAGGACCATCGACCTGACCACTCCGGTGTATAACCGCCGACTCGCACCGCTCGGCCCGTCGACGTTGGGCAAAAGGCGGCGGTGAGTTCTACCAGTCAACACGCAATACCTCCAGAACTCGGCAGAAAGTGGGGAACGGAGTGTCTTAACACCGAGGTTCCCTCTGACTACCCTACTGTGTGCGGGATACATCGTGAAGCTCAGAAATCTTCCAAATCAAATATAGCCTAGGTCCTGTTCAGGCCTAATATACAACTTTATCTATACAACAAAAAAAAATCGACCCGTTCATCATTTCAATCCGATTATTATAGATGATTATAATAATTTTGGAGACCTTTATATAGCGAAGGCTAAGGTAAAAATAATATACAAATATTTGTTAATACAATGTTATTCTTTAACATACAAATAATAACCACATATTGATTAATGATTAATAAAATAAAATTAAAAATAGATTATAACATAATAATTCATTGTTTATATTATATCTCGGGGACGTTAGCCAATGCTTCAATAAAATCGACATAAACATCAATACCATCAATAAAAACGTCCAAAGAGATATATTCATCCGTGTCGTGTAATTTAGATACCATATTAGTTCTTGTCGAAAACCCTAATGCAGGTATGCCTTTATTTCTTATGGGGAGCAAATGAATGAATGAATGAATTTTATTTAATTTATAATTACTTAAATTAAAATACTTCTTTCCTGACTATTTGGGAAATGATGATTCTAGAAATGATCATGAATTCGTTACATTACTAGTAAATAGTAGGTAATAGAAAAGAACATTATCACAGCAAGAAAGACTAGTCTGAAACTAATTGAAAATACTCTAAGTAAATACTCTTTTTATTTAATTTGTGTTCGACGCTTTTAGTTTTCTTTCAGACCTAGTGTCTCTGCGTCACATGCGCCTCAAAAAGTAGTTTATTGTACAATTTTTGTGAGTAGAATAAAAAAATAGTCTTTAAACGAGGCGATAGCTAGTTACAACTAAATAATACGAGGTAATTATAAATATAGTTATTATTTTAATTCTATATACATTATCTATGTGCCAATTGTATTTGTAATTTTATTTCTCGTCATAATTCAAAAAGTTAATTTTAGACCAAATTAATATGTTTGTTTGTATTGCCAAAATATAAATGACTTCATTATATATCTAATTATTTAATAATAACCAAAAATCGGAAGAGGGGCGCAAGCCATAGTGGGTCAGCGACTGATTTTAACAATGTTGACTCTGGGCGGAAATCCCACTTGAAAGAATAAATTATTATCATCAAAAATGTCTTGAAAATCAGTGAGAACACTAGATTCCCTCGAAAGAAAACATTAAAATAATAAAGAAAAAATGAAAATTGAGAATGGAGTGTCTTAACACAAGTTTCTATTTGCTTATCATGCAAAAAATCACTATCCTACTTAGATTAGAATATATAAAATGAAATTCCGTGCTTTAACTTTGCTTTTTAATGCTTAAAACAGAAATAAGTTGGAATTCAATTTATACTGTATGTACCTATTATATTTTATCGTGAACACTCGTATCTCATATCAGTATCTTTTATATGTTTTTCTTCAGCTTTATGAAAGGTAAATTGAAAGCGCCGAAAAATTTTTACAATCCTCAGCCATATCCTAGAAAACTCCAAAAAAGTAATGGAAGAGATATTTAATGAAGATAAAAATGTAATTAGTAACAATTAGCGCACCAGTCTCGTCCAATTTGTTTAATGGTGGCAATTTGAACTCTTTATGTCTAATCCCATACATCTTAAACAGGTTAATTTTCTTATTTAAATATAATATTGGTGGCGCAGCAGATTTGCGGCTGACTATAAACGTGACTAAAATAATTAGCACATGTTTGTATGGTTTGCTAACAAATTTCTCTGAAACTGAAAGTTATATTAAGATAATTTGAATTGAAATCAGAAAAAAAATAATGAAAAACAAAAAGAAACAAAACACAATCATATTTAATCCTTCCACTTCTATACATGGATTTTATATTTACGACACAATAAAAGTTAAATTTAAACACTCGACTTTTACTTACTATACCACAATATCAAGGACATTTTCATTGAAAGTAATAATTTCGAACATTCATTTTTTTTTAATATTTTATTCTTTGAAAAGATTTTAAAAGGTCCTTTTGTGATTATTTTTGTTAAGAATTTTCCTGTTCATAAATCCAATTTGTGTAATAAACGTATTTTTAAAAATTCTTATTTCTATTTATATATATACATACATGTATATATTTATATATATTTATTAATTTTATATACATAAATATATATAAAATTATAATTGTTCACGCAACTCCAGTATCTTACAAGGACAGAAAATATAGTCAATCAATCATCCTTACGATATATCCTAATGTGCCAAAAATTAAGTAATGTATAGTTTTTTTTATTATGAAAATTGATAACATAACATTTTATTATTCCTTAATATTTATAATAATGAAATATTCATTAATTCTGGTGTTGACGCAAAGAGGCAATGCCTCCAGATCTCAGTGGAAAATGGGGAGCCTATCTGCCTGCCCTGCTACGCGCGTACGTAAAAAGGCGAGAATGAACGCGTTAAAGCGGCCATACTTACTTTTTAACATCCTCTTATATCTGAGTGCGAGTATATTGAGGAAGGCGACGTCACAATTAAGAGTTCGATTCCATACTTCCCGGCCTAGTGTTGGTAGTGCGCGAAGTGTTCCCTAATATTTGCCAAGTTTATAACGTTAATATTACAACACAGTAGTACTAATCAATCGGCGATGCTCTTAAAGAAAACATGCCTCTATAGCTTCACATATACTGAAAATGCTTTGGAGTTGCTGATAATAATTTCTATTGGTAAGTGTATATTAGTATTACTTTATTGATATTATTGATATATTGATAATAATTTTTATAATGTTAGAAAACATATTTTTCTAACATTATAAAAATTAAACGTTTCTTTGCTTCGTAATTTGGTGGAAGTTTATTTCTTGCTTCTTCAGCGACAACTTCCTGATGATTGTGTGTTCTTGCTTCGTTTCTAGCAGTGTGCAATGACCGAAGTCTTTTCTTACACAAGGTTTCCATCCTACCCCGCTATATGCGTGATATATCATGAAATAAGAAAATAATAGAAGATAATTTCAAAAATCTATAATCCTACATATAAAACTAACGTTGTTTCCCCACTTTCACATATAATTATTTCTTAAATAATTTTATAAATAAAAATTTCAATATGATAGTATAATACACATTTATAAAATATTTAAAAATATTTTATAAGAAATTACCAAATATATTATAGCACCTAATACTTAACATAAAGACGAAAACATAATTCTTAAAAATGTTCTTAGAAACGTTTCAATTATCACTCATCACTTATCATGATCACTTACCATCAGGTGACTCGAACGCTCGTCTGCTGTATCCTTTACTATAAAAAAATAGTTTTGTTTGTTATTTTATCTGTTTGTTACTTAAGTATATATAAATCGGGTCACACTTTATCCTGTACATAGCAGAGTCGAACGAGAGAACTAGGTGTCTAGACGTTCTGTTCTCTGTTTTTCATATGATTTTAATTTAACCTACCTAAATCACTGTAATCTGTAATTGATTAAATCGATAATCAATCGATTATGATTGACGTATTTTAATCGCTAATCGTTTGTTCTGTGTGCCTCCGAGTTAAGTCTGATTGGCATTTTATCACGAAACCAATCATTTTTGTTCTGAAATTATATTTTATGACTGCATACAGCGCCTAAACTTCATTAAAGACTAATTAGCGTCAGTAAGTAGCATTGTTAGATATATGGTTTGAGGGAGGATTCACAAATACACCTAACTCGAATTAAATAGTCGTGGGTACGTTGACAACGAGAACCCATCAACGGTTTCGATCGAGATAAACCCTTAAACATGGACATGGATTTTTTAAGACTATTATTATGTATATATATATATATATATATGTATATATATGTATTTATAAACTTGTTTCATTTTAAAATATTTCTTTAGAATGTTATATACATATGCTTAATTTATGCTTTCATAATCTACAATATATCTCACAGATTAAAAAGGCTCCATACATAAAACAATTAATGTTATTTTTTTAACTTATTATAAGACAAACTGCATTTTCATTTTAATTCACACATGTAAAGTTAGAATCGGCAACAACTATTAAGTATCATGATCTCAGATCCCATTCAAATCGTCAGTCATATTAAAAGGACACTTTTTTGAGTTTATTTAATGTGCCTTTCAAATGCTTGACGCTCGAGTAACTGATTTTCTACACTTTCTTATTCTTTTTATTGCCACCCTTACTTTATTACTCGTCAGATTAATATCACTGGTTGCGTCGGTTCTGGGTTCGATCCTCCATAGGTAGAATAAAGCCTTTATTCAGTTCTGGCAAAACAGAACGCCGCATTAAGTCCCGCCACTCAAATACTAGGGGAAAGCGGAGAAAACAAGTGCCTTGACACTCAGGCTCTCTCTCCTTGCTCAACTACATCTAGAAAAAAGCGGGAAACTGAAAAAAACAGCCTTTATATTTATAAACGTAAATATAAAAACTGTTTCTTTGCAATGTTTTTATATAATAATACAGGAAACCGTGTTTTGTATTATCGCAAAAAAGAATTTTGAAGTATTTGAAGAAACTTCAAAGTCATATATAAAAGTTTTTGTAGCTTCACTAATGGTAATAATTTTCATATTTAATTATTACTTAAAAATGTCAAAAAGTTACGTACAAAAAATATAGAAGTCATCGTCAAATAGTCTGACTCGTCTAGGCAAGAGAAGATAGATAATATCCTCCCAACGCGAATTAATGTAAGGAGCAATGTGCCGACCAAGGATGAACTTGAGTCTAGTGAACTTGAGTGAGGTACGTTCATTTATGACAACTGACTTGACTTACAAGTAACCTTTACTGTAATGTTAACACGAATTCACATATATTTTGGAACAACTTCGGAATCAAGTATTTTATTTAATAACTAAAGTCGCTCGCGGCTTCGCCATCCATAATTATCCACTCGGAGGAAATATTTATTTCAATTTATATTTCCCTTTGTGCGCTCTAGAATTCGGCAGATAGTGCAACCAAATATCTAAAGCCGATGCAGTTGGTTGGTTGGCCCGCCAGCGGAGAGAGAGAGACTTCGGTCACACGTCAAATTCTACAATCTAGAATAGTTGCTTCATACGATATAGTTAGAAAAGACATTGATTTTTTTAGCAGTATTAAATGGAATTACATACCTTTATAGGGACCGTTTTCTAAACAAATGATTTGTGTTCGTTATCAACATTTGTCTTGTGTTAATTTATTGTTTATATTTGTTCAATTGGTACGACTCAGTTATCCAAGAATCCCTGTGTGCCTCACCTTTATACAGCATATACCGTGAATACAGCCTAAATTTGTTTTATTACAGTTTATGTACACATTGATGATATGCCTGGATGTCCAAATCGAAGTAAATAAAACAATATTTAATTAAAAAAGAAACCTTGAAAATTGGTGTTGTATAGTTGTTGTATTGTAATTAATAACATTTTTAATAATATTATTTATTTATAATTTTTTTTAAAATTTTACTTAAGTGTAACTTATAGAAGTGTTTATTTCTAGAGATAGATATGCACGCATGGACAGATTCGACCGGATTAATACCACCCCCGGAATTTAACCGACGTGAACTACTACTACTTGAGTTTGTAGCGACATTTGTGGGATTGATCAAGTAAAAAAATCGAATCCATTAAACTTACTTGATTAAAATGAAAATATCTCATATCTAAATATTCCACATTACATAGATAAAATTAATAAAGTAATAGTCTAAAATGTGAAAAAAAAAAAATTAAATAAAAAAGAAAATATCAAAATGAAATATCATCATATATAAAAAAACACATACTTTCTCCTGAAGAAGTTTTTTTTACTAATTAATATCCTTCTTTTAACTTCCTTTCTTTTAAAAGTACTTTTTTTTACCAATTTTCCTGTTTTCAATTTCCTTATTTCTATTTTCCGTATGAATTCAGGTAAATCGTTGAACCCACAAGCAAGTATAGGTTGTTAATGAAACTACTTATAATAAATAAGTTAATAACATCTTTAAGCTAATCAAGTATTACTTGACCGACATTTGCCTCAACGTTATTTAATAA
The DNA here is from genome assembly GCA_037355905.1 of Heliconius aoede. Lineage (NCBI taxonomy): Eukaryota > Metazoa > Arthropoda > Insecta > Lepidoptera > Nymphalidae > Heliconius > Heliconius aoede. The sequence goes on along the minus strand of JBAIZZ010000454.1, from coordinate 11,384 downwards.
TATCAGAAAATCTATAAATTATTAACTTTATAATCATGGCTGATTCTTGAAGTGTTCATAGGTTAATTGAAAATTATAATATTTTAGAATATATACATATAATATTCAATTTATACAATTATATAACGTAACGATTGTGGGTTCGATTTCTACATGGAGAAATTAATTCACTCAACGCGAAATGCTTCTAAAATGTGGTGGTAAGTGGGGAATGGAATGCTTTAATACTACGTTCTCTTGTCTATTCTTCTTTCTATATGTAAGATACAGCGTGAAGCTAAGGTAATATACAAAAAAATATGCATGCATGCATGCTAACATGCATGCTAATATCTTTACATCAATTGAAAGATAATATAATAAAGATAAAGATAAAGAAAAAACATAGTTTCTTTCCAACAAAAATCTACTACATTGTTCTCAACACGCGTTGTTAATCTCAAATAAAAGTTCTAAACGATGCTGATATATAATTTTTACGTTAAACTTTTACAGAGCCTCCGAAGAATATCGGTGAAACTTCCGCCTCAGTTTGCTAAATTTTCAAAGTATTAAAAAGTTCGCCGTGAGAAACCGTTACTTTTATCGTTTTATCTATACCAAAGTATACTTGAAAGTAATAATATGAAAAAGGAAAAATAATTGTTGTATAAATGTTAGCAAAAAGTTAATGGAAAAATAGCAAAATTGTGAAATGCAGTTCAAAAATGATTTTATAGATGTTATTGCGTACTATCTTTAGTATGAATATTTTAATATTTTACACCACACAATATAATTTCATAGCTTCCCCTTATGGCGGGTCTCTATAACTTATCATACCTCCAGAATTTGGCGGAAAGTGATGTCAGAAATTAGATTTAATGGGAACGGGGGATCTCTTAAATAAAATAGTGGCATAATTAAAAAAAACAAAAGTAATGTATATTAGCTTAAACAAGACATACCATATAACTATAATGATCATGAATTGTACTGCGGAGGTTTTTCTAGACAATGGAATAAGAACAATGGGAAATGTGGTGTCTGTGGTGATGCCTGGGATGCTCCTAAGCCTCGTCCACACGAATTAGGAGGCAGATTTGGTCAAGGTGTTATCGTCCGACGATACGCGCCCAAAGATGTCATAGCAATAAAGGTAGAGTTAACGGCAAGCCACAACGGATTCTTTGAATTTAGGGTATGTGATGAACCGAAATCTACAAATCAGGACTGCATGGACAAACATGTATTACGATTGGAAGGAAAATATAACACAAAATACTACCCACGTGAGGGAAATAAAATATATGAAATGAAGTATGAACTTCCTGATGGATTAGAATGCCCCCATTGTGTGTTGCAGTGGCGATATATAGCCGGTAACAACTGGGGTACCTGCGCGGACGGGACGGGAGCCGTTGGTTGTGGACCTCAGGAGAAGTTCAGAGCATGTGCTGATATAGCTATAGGCAGCCGATTTACTACTACAACGAAACGGCCAAGACCCACTTACGTACCACCAAACAGGACTACTACTGAACTACCAGTTCCTATACCAGAAGAATCCACTGAAAGTGCCTGGTACGGACTCCTTATTGCACTCGTGGCACTTTTCATTGCGGTGGGCGTGCTCGCCGGCATATACCTGTACTACTATAGAGGTGGTATGAGAATAAAAAATCTTTTGAAATTGAAAATGCCTCCACCGGCTCCTGTTCCTCCTCCGAGACATAAAAAATTGTCTCGTGCGCGATCGGCGCGGTTCTGTACGACCGCCGTTCAACGGTCAGCTCAGAACTGGCACGGATAAGGGGAATCCGACTGTCTAATTACAACAAAGCATTGCGATGGCCCTCGCGGGTGTTGACGCAATGTGATTCATACCACGTGTGGAAAATTAATAAAACAACAGGCCTACGTGATTTGTATACTTTAAAAGAGAATAAAAAGTATTTTTAAAAATAGATATATTTGCTAACCTCCTTTCACACACTGAAATTGTAGCGCGGCTGTGCGAGTTTCTGATTGAGGTTGATTAATGTCTAGATTTATCATAAATATGTTATATTTTTTATTTAAAAACATGTATATTCTTGTGTAATCTAATTAAAAATGAAACAAAAAATAAACTGTTCATGGAAATGGAAAAATATTTAGAAACATATGATAATTTATTGGGGCTATTCCTGCGCGATTGTGCCCGCGATGCGCGACAAAGGCGGCGTGGGCGCATTGTAGGCTTTTGTCCATTGTGTAGAGAGTGGCGCTGTGACACAATTATTTTACCCACTTAAGCTAATGTATATTATTACTACAATGATAATAAAAAAAAATATTAACTTATCAAGATGCGGCCGTTGAGGTACAGGGAACAGCTGATATGAAACATATAATATTTTTATTTCCTCGCATCCTCATAATATTTAATTTCAGCCGTTGTGTCGTTTGAGTTAACAATTAACCTTTTCTTTCTATCATCAAGAATTGAATTGTGAAGGTACAAATGCAAAACTAGACTCACAATCACATAAATGATCCCAAAGAGATATTTAGAGATAGAATCTCAGATAAATATATTAGTAATACTCACTAATGGCGGGAATTTCGCTAGATCACGTCGATTTTTTTCTGGATGAGATAACAATCTGCTGATTTTATGAGATTTTTGATAGTTGCCCGTTTATACTCGCACTCGTGTATATGTATCCCAGTGAATATTGTGACTTTTTAGTTATTATCGTTTTTATTCACTTTCACGCTTTATCCCGCATGTAGCACATAAATATGACTAAGTGTAAAATTGATATTTGTTTGTCATTTATCTTATTTTAATATAATAATAATATTTTAATGAAAAATTAAATATGTTAACATTAATACAATAAATAAAATATTTTAGGGTAGTTACAAATTTTCCTGGGGTTTACTGTTATTTACTTAATGGATATACGTTCCCCACAAATCGTAATATCGGTCCGCTCATTATGGAATGCCATAAAAGGACCGGAGACCGCTGACATACGAAAATAACATTTTATTATATACGTTCCTTCTTTGTTTGTAAACGTATTTGTGGTATGTACAATGTACATATAGAAATATTTTATAATCCTCGAGTAGGAATCGAACCCACAATCGTTAGCGCTTATAGCCACACACTTGACAAATCTTTTTTAATAATATTATAAATATATTCTTACAAAATAGAAACTGAATACCGTACTTATCGAATTATACTTTAATTAATTTCACATCCACTGCGCCATTATTATATAATTTTATGTGCTGATTGCGCTATTTCCTCCAGCTCTTGGACAAAATTAAACACTTGCGCCGCATTCATGTTATACTGTACGTCGTAACGTTTTTGTCTGGATCCGCGTCTGTAAAAAGGGCCGGACACTATAAGTTGTTGAAAGACCCATATTCAGAGTTTAACACAAGGTCGGAGAGACCATCTGTACAACGACTGGCCTCAACTTTACTCATTATATATATATATAATTAATTTGCTGACTTTACCTCCACATTTAACGACCAAGAATCCCTGCCCCTCCTATATATTCTTATATATTAAGCCTCCGAAGCATCTTTCCTCGCTATATGTTATCTTGAAACACTCTTAGATTATATTTTAATGCTTATCGTATTGCTAATTTGTGAGTGAAATTAATTATTTCTGTTACCTAGTGTTTTAATTATAGCTGTACAATTATAATAAAATATTTATTCTGATTAACCTAAGTAAATAGGTTCATCATGCGTAACACAATTTATGTCCGCCTCAAATATAATTTCTTAAAGTAGAAAACGTCTTAAATTCTGAACATTATATTGTAATAAACATATTTTACAATTTAACAGCACTACAACAATAGTTATTCGTATCTAAAATCTAAAATCTAAAGATATAACGTCAACTATTGAACCAAAAAATTTGGCTAACAAATCTGCTTCTATTGAGCAGACTAATGACATACAGTTATGTATTAATAATTTAAATTATCATGACATTGATTCTAAATGTTCACCATTTAATGGGAACAATCTTAAAAGACAGACGCACTGTTGGGAACACTCGTCTTGACGAGTTGAGCCTGTAGTTAAGTAAGTGTAGTTACGTAAGAAAGAAATCATTCGGAGAGAGTCTCTCCATAGACACTTCACATTGCGTTTTGAGTGGCGGAACTCAGCACCGCGTTTTGCCTCGTTACCAGAACGATAAAATTAAATTATTAAACTTTTTTTTTATATAAAAATTATTTTATAATAATGTAAGAATCAGTTTTTTTTAAATATTATAATGATTTTTTTATTAATATCGATTAATAAATTCACTAAGTCGATAAATTCACTTTTTATACTATTAAGAACATTTAATGGTTAACATTAATTAATACTTATTTAAATTTTATAGATTAAATTAACATTTTGACCCAGTAATTGTGAAATGGCCTTAGAATATAAAATGTAGTCATAGTACGTTGTAATATGATACATTATAAATATCTAAGTATAATTATTTACTCGTATTTTCTGAGCTTAATGCTTCACGCTGTACTGCTAAAATAAAAATTTAACTATATATATTACATATATCCATTTCTTAGTATTGATAAACGATAAAAAGCAGATACAGGAAATGCTTAACTGATATTTAAGAGTGAAAAATAATATTTCAAATTATGAATAGCCTTAATTCTATATTTAGAAAATTACAGTTTACATTTACAAAAAAATACATTTTTATTGAGTAATACAAGGCGTTAATAAAATACAATCAACAAGCAATGATAAGACACTCGAACGGAGTGTCGGCCCTTTTCCCGCCTTTGCGTCTAGAGTGGCAGAACTTAACGTTTTGTTTTTAAAGAAAAGAAAATATTAAATATTTACATTTCCTCGAATGAGACTCATACGGCCTCAATATAACATATCACGTCATAAACAAACATTATATATAGTTATATAAAGTTTGCTGATGACCAGAACACAAGACGCAGGTGTTTACCTATTTACAATCACACTTTGCAAAGATATATATACATATATATTTTTAGCAGGCGTTCTAACAGAAATAGCTCATACAAATAGACGTAGCTTCACTGCTCGTAGTCTACGAGGTCGACAACTCTATGTTACGACGATTCGGACACGCGGAGGCCGGGCAGCGACGCCGGCATCGGGATCATGCGCTTTGTGCTGCGGAACACCAGGGAGCCGTCGTCTGCACACAAATACGTATTTTAGTATGTTTTACAGTCCTATATATTAATATAACTGGGAACAGATTAATATTTATATAATGAAAAGTATTGTTTTTTTATGTTGAAGTTTCTATTTGGGCTTCATCAGATAATATTACCCATTAACTGCATTGATTTTATCTTTATCACAGTTTTTTTGATAAAGGTTAGGTAACGTTCATATGAATTATACAAAATAGGCAATTAACGTATATTGACTTTATTTAGCTGTTATTAATTAATATTTGGACACGCAGGTGTGATATAGTGTAGACGTGGGGCTCGTCCACTTTTAATGGGAAAACTCAAGGGAGACCTAAATCTAATAAGGCACATATACTATATAGATAGCAAATACAAGACAGCTTCTATTTTTTTTTAAAGATTTAAAAAAAAAAAAAAAAATCTTTAGACCTAAATCTAATAAGGCACATATACTATATAGATAGCAAATACAAGAGAGCTTCTATATTTAGTATAATGAAGCAAGGCACTGAAGTTGATACAATAACTTAGCGTTAAAGTATGAAGATAATTTGTTTTGTTCACTTTTACCCTTCGCTGTACATTATCGTTGTCTTCAAAAGAAAATAAAAATATTTGAATATATTACAATAGTGGTAAATAATATGAATTTAATGGCTGTTTTTATTAATCAGTTACAAAATGGAACTTAATTCGCACTGGATTGGATTGGAAATGGAATTTAATGAGAAATATGAAATAATTTAATTATTCTTCTGGGGTCGAACACCATTACATCCATGAAAATAAGTGTCAACAACACCTCAGTGATGTGCCATTGTGTTGTGATGGCGTGTCGTAGCTACCAATATAGATGCGA
>JBAIZZ010000453.1:4900-49853 GCA_037355905.1 Heliconius aoede | reverse complement strand
TCCATCAAATCGAATATCTATTCAATATGCAGACGGCACAAATCCCTTAGTTCATGCACCAAGAATTTGAACAACGTTCAATTGCGAACTTCTCCATTGTGAAATACAGTGGCTAAATATATATCTTTATTTAAGTTAGAAATATTCACTTTTTTTGTGTAGGATGTAGAATAGAAAGGCATTAAGGCCAAAAGCTCGTCGTTAAGTTCCGCCACTCAACATGCAATGTGTCTTAACACTACGTTCCCTCTGCCTACCCTGCTGTATGCGGGATTCAATGTGAAGCTGATTTTGATAATTTATTTTATTTTCTTTATTTGTATCGCAAGATACAAAAAACAATTTTGCTAGTAGTATTTTGATTTTTCGATTTTTCGACGCTGTGCACTATATATTAGAGAAAAAATCACCAAAATTGTGACCTTTGTCTACGCAATGTGTAAATAATGTCACGTCCATAGCTGGTGAAGTTATACTGCCCCCACTTTTCGGGTAATTAGATTACCTAGCGGGACGCTCGGGAGTAATTTGTCAAAATTTCTTACCAACTTCGCTTGAAATGCCTTGTAGTTTATTAGTTTTGCTCCTGTCATAGAGGACGGAGAATAAATGTATTTAGTTAAGATTTCACTTAATGTAATATTGAGGAAACAATTCTGTAACAAAAATCACATTTGAATACTATTTACAAAAACAAATTAGAAATTGATAATATGAAGCGTAGTGTTTTCCATAAAAGCATTATCAAAATTAGAGAACTTAGCTTTTTTAATTAATATTATAATATTATTAGCGTCTTATTTTACAATAACATTCAAACAAAACTCGCCGCTAAAGCCGTAGTAATTCTAACCAATCCCTATCATAGATTCCTTAGTATATTCAATTAATATCGACAGAAATAGAGATGCTTTTAAGTAAATTATTTTTACAACACTTTGCTTTTACTCTTAATTCGACCATTATATTTCTGTTTTGTTTTTATGATATTTTATTACATTAATTGAATATTACGTCTTTTGCTTCTTTATATTGTCCGGATTTATGAATAAATCCGGCTTATAAGCCACCCAAAGCGACAAGGAAATACTTCAAATTCAGGAAGTGTATTGCATCGTACGGTAGAGTAAGTTTGTGATGCAAAATTTCGTCCGATCTCGAAACTGACTAGAAATAGAAAAGGTGTAAATGTTAAAGAAATACGTCTTTACCTTTATTACTTTGTTATCGGTTCTTTTATCAGTCTAAAATTACTTAATAAATATTTGAGAAGGAATTTTTGTTTCAACACACACTGTAATTCCGCACATAACAGGGTAGTCAGAGAAACTAGTATTAAAATACTCCGTTCTCCACTTTCGACACAATTTTCGAGGCATTGCGTGTTGAGTGGCGGCAACTCTACGCATCGCTTTTGTCTTGTTACCAACACGACGAAATGAAAATATTAATAAATAATAATTCATTCTCCCGACAACCGTAGCGTTTACAGTTACAGATTTGTGCCTCTGCGCCACGGCGGCCTCGATAATGATAACATACGGACTTTATTACTGCTTCACTTAATTTCACATACCTACTATAGGTACCTCAATATACTCTATACAGCGCCCCATGTGGCATTTACATCAAGTTCGTAATTAGATAACAATCGAGCTCGGCGACCGGAGGCATGTTCGTGTTCGTAACAACTAATGACCAATACGTAACTAACCCATTATCTCTTTCAAACTATTTGTTCATATTGTACGCTATTCCAACATCAAATCAGAATAATATATAATTAATATTAATTGCTAGTAGTATAAGTGATATAACAATGTAAGAGGCCAATAATGACTAGCCCGAGACGATGTAAAAAGAGTGGCCAGTGTTGTCTGCAACACTTAGACTGGGATTCTCCGTCGACGGCAACAGGGACGGTTAAAAGAAGACGATCTTCGTGTCCTGAAAATTCTTCGAAAAGAAATGTTGTGAGTGACGACGGTACTTTTGAAACTCAAACTACGTCCGACTACGGTAGTGGCACATCAAGAACTCTCAGCGAAAGCGATAAATCTGACTCTCTCATTGAAGTGGAAGAAAGAATATCGTGTATACTAAATGAAAACAGATCATCTCAGAGTAATTCTGAATCGGGTGATGTAGATATAATTATAGATAGTTTTTTAGAAAATCCTATTGATGAAGAGTTGTTAGCTCGAACTAACTTACTTAAATTTACTAGGAGCAATACTTTTATCAGAACTCCAGATGCTCCATTAGACAAGCAGCATTTACATTCCAATCAATCAACACAAAAAAGTAAAGAGAAGAGGTTAAAAACTCCCATTCCAATTAAAAAACTCAATAAATCTCTGGATGTTGTGAGAAATACTAAAAGTACAAACACTAAAGTGTTAAGCGACAAGTCTAGTGTTCTGCCTATATATAAGAGTAATGTTCGGGATTGCGATGTAGATTTAAGTAGTAATAGTCAAAAGAGAAAAAATTCTAAATTAAAATTACCATTTTCACCCGCAAAATCTATGGAGAAATCAAAGGCCAATTTTTTCCAAAATAAAAATATTTCACAGGAAATTAAAACACCGCAACTGTTATCGTCACCTGTGCGAAGAACGATATCAAATGAATATGTTCGCTTAAAGTTTACGAACGATACTGTCGTGCGACGTACTATTGACGGTAGATCAATAAAGAAAATTACTCCAAAAATACAATCCATAATACCTGAGAGTCCGATAGACAATGAAGATCCATTTTTGAATTTAAGTCCTAATAAAAAGTACACTGTAACAGTGAACAATAGAGTAAGATGTGATAAGGATAATTATGTTATCTTCGATCCAAGTACCGGATTTAAGCCCGATGAATCGTCGAGGCAGTCTCGGCTCCCGTGCAAAGCTTCTGAGAAAAGTAAAGTGCCCCAAAAATCAACAGTAGGCGAAAACTCTACAGTAACATCAAAACCTGTGAGTGTAAGTGATACAGATAGTGGAATTTTATCACCAATTTCACCTGGTGAAACGAGTGACAGAGTGAACCATTATTATGTGAATGCTGCAGTTTTTAGTGACACAGCTAAAAAATGTACATCGGACTTGGATATCAGAATACTCGATCCAGCTGTAGCGAAAAAAGCAACTGAACAAATAAAGGTAAGTTCTAAGTTAATGCTTGCTTTATAACACATGGGAATATGGAAATATTTAAGATGTTAATAAATGAAATATTACTTAATATGTTTTGTGAAATTATGACAAAAATAAAAATGTTGTCATTGACGCCATCTCTCGGGGAATAGTGAATACCGCATAAAATATTGCATTTAGTGTGAAAATATAAAAAAAATATATTGGAGATATTATATACTAAACTATTTGTATAACAGAATTATTCTCTATACTATACTATTTTAGGAAAATAAGAGACGCAGTGGTTTTTAAAATTAAAGCGCCATCTATTACTTTACCTATATGCTATCTTGTCCTTCTTGGGTAGTCTCACTATTCTTCACTAGATGGCGTCAAGATCTAAAAAAAACGAAATTAAATACTATCTACGAAAGCTTTTACCCTTTATAAATTCTCCATAATTTGTTTTAACGCTTCCCTTTCTCGTTTCATATATCTCTCTGCACAAGCTCATTATTCGGGAGCAATCGTGCAGTTAATTTCTAAATGGGCTCATTTGAAGCAAACAACAAACAGTTTTTGTAATATAATGATAGCGTTTTGCGTTTATACAAGCGATTACCAGCGCATTACTGACAATTTTACTTTATTAAATATTAATTTTGATGGAAACTAAAATTAGTTTTGGATTGTTTATGTTTTATTTAATTCATTGCTTGCATTTGTTCTTTACGAGTATGTGGAAGAACTTTAGTAGAAGGTAAAGTTAAGGTTTCGGAAAAACATTTTACAAAAAAAATTATTAATAATTAATATTGCAAAAAGCAAATATTAATAGTAATAACTAATTTCCTTTCGTAAAAAATAATAATATGAAATACTTCATTACTGTAAGTGGGAATTGTAGCCACAACCGTCGCGTTTACACTACTCGCCGCTGCGCCAAAGCGGCCTCAAAAAGTTAAACGTAGAATTTATACAAGCTTTACTAAAACACCAGGGTAATGACAAGCTAACAAATTAAACGTCACATAGATAGATTAATTCAGTGCAATAAAATGTCGAGTGCATTCGTGATTTCTAAATAATCGTTGGCCACTCAAACCACATTCGATGCAAGTCTCTGTTTTGAATACTTGATATATACGTGGCTCTGGATAAATGGAATCAGATTCAACACTTGCGATTTTGTTATGAGAATACTATAGTATCTTCTTATTACCCTAAGTGAGGCAAGACAGGGCTTGTGGATTGTGGAAAGCTTAGTTAATGATGGTTGTAGTTTAGAATATTTGAGAAATAGCCATATTTTTCTACGTTATCTTTGTTTTTAATTTTAAGTAAGAGTAGAATTAAAAAATACATTTTTCAAAAAAATTCTTATTATTTATTTATTATTTATTTATTAATATTCTTATTATTATTATTTAATAATAAAGAAATACAACAGTCTCATTTTACAATAAAATAAAAAAAAATCAACTAATATTTAAGCATGGAAGTACTGAGTCAAGTAATGAGTGTAAGCGCCGGGAGCCAGCGTTGAGGTGCGCCTCTAGAGGGCTCTTCTCTAAACGCTTTACAGAGAGTGAGTACTGAAACAAATTATTTCCTTTACTTGTTGACTGAAACTTTGTACGGTTCGTTCACAGTTTCGTACTTTATTGACTTTTATATATACATATTATAGTGTAATTTGTACGTTTGTATGCTATCATGTTTTGTTTGATGCTGGAAAGAATTTGGACGTGGCATATTAAAAAGCTCATCCAAAAGTTTTTATTAGAAGCTCGTCCTATTTTTGCTGTTATTATTGATTTAAGAAAAGTACTCGGCAATTATAAGGTAAATGAACACATTAGGATATGTGATTTGCAGAATTTTTATACTAATATAAAAATTCAATAATTTTCATGTTGGTTTTGTTTCCATGAAGATTTGACAAAAACTTAATATGTTGGTTTTTTCTGCATCATGTTGAATCTAGTATGTAGCAGGGTATGTAGAAGGAGCCTAGTGTATACCTGAAGGAGTCCAAGTGAGATTCGAACCCACGACTTTTGCAGATTGTGCCTCTGTGCAAGGCCTCTATTACTGGCCATCTATTTACAACCCATGACAAGTTTAATTTGTTCACTTTTAATTTAATGAATTACAATAATCTAAATCGTAATATAAATACAATTAACAGTAGCTATTGTATGGTGATCCCTTGAAATAAGGACACGACGCTTACGTTAGTGGTGAGAAACAACCCTTCTCTGATCTCGAGTGAAGGAGCCTCTCGAGAGCTGTTCAGACTTAGGGGGTGTAAATTTAAAAATGATCACATTTCTAGAATATCACATTGAAATTTTAAATATAAAAAATGCTTAGTAAGATTTTTTACTTTTAGACAACTGAAAAAGTCTATCAATCAAATTGTATCTTTTAGCTTCAAGATGTAAGTAAATGTTATCATTTACATATTATGGAAGTTTTATAGATTAAGTTGTAGTATATTCAAGCGGCATGCATAGTAAATTAAGATAGATATTTATTATTACCGGGATTCATAAATATGTAGTACTCTAAAATGTTCCAAGTTTTATGCTTAGCTGTGTGTGTGATGAATTAAACTTTAAAATAGCATAAATTAAATATAAAAATGAATATTTTTAATTTTTTATGGTTTATAGTTTAGCCAAATAGGGAGAGGGAATCACATGTTAAGACGCTCTAGTTCCCACTTTCACATCCCACGCCACGCTATCTATGTATTTTGACCAACACAAAGAAATGAAAATATTACATAATTCACTTCCTCGAGTGAGAATCAAACCAACAACTTGTAGCGTTTACAATCACACAATGCGCTATTGCGCCATGACTATTTTTATAAATTAATCGTAGATTAATAATATTGGAAATCATATTAATTGCAATTTTGAATTTTTACAAAAAAAATACGTATCGGTTTTAAGACCCGCGGCCAAAGCGGCGGCGATGGGTTTAACAAGCCGCTCACGCGCGGGTCCGTAACCTAATTATGAACTGTTCGTTACTGATTGGAACGAGAGTTTAAGGGATATTTTCTTATTTTTTCTTATCCAAATATTTACCGAAATTTTTTACCAATTTTACTAAACTTTTATAAGGGAGCTTTCTTTTTCGTAAACAAAAAGGAGGAAAGCATCAAGTGGAACAAAAATTATATAATTATTCAGTTCTTTCTAGATGTAGATTTTTGCTATGAATCTCATTTGGCATATTTTAACACACTCTCAATAACACATTGAAATTTATCTAATAAAATTTGATTTAAGTTTCCATCACACTACAGTCCTACATTTTTTAACGGTGGACAGTGACGGTGGACAGTGGGTTCCTAGTGTAAACCCCCACTTTCCGTCGAATTCGTTTTGTAGGCGTTGCGCGTTGCGGGACGAAACTCAACAGAGCGAAGAAAATATGAAATAACACATATTTTATTTTATTTATCTATTATCTTATATATTTATTATCTTATATATCTTATATCTATTATCTTACATATTTTATTATATTTATTTATCTCGAGAAAGAAAAAGAAGTGTTGGAAGGACCAAGCTCGACAGCGCCACTGCTGTTGTTGTAACGCCGCGCACGCTCCACACGTTACCTAATTAGTGCCTGCAGACTTGCTACTGTTTGAGAAAGGGAATTCATCAATACTTTTTACTTTTTTTACGAATTTTTACCAATAAATATACATTGGTCATTTTGTTGATTTTTAGATTGTTTTTAGTTTTTTTCCTGAAAAGAGGCCGTCGTGGCGTGACGGTTGTGAGCTCAATCCACACAAGGGGGATTATTATTTTCTAATATTTTCATTTATTTACGATTGAGACGTACAGACGTACGTGATTTCTTGTCATCTGTACGTCTTTCTTATGTAGTATATAGATATTTTTACGCAAAGTCACGGTCGATCCTTAATAAATATGAAAAACTAAAATATAAATGTAGAGGCTTTGTAATTAGTACTAATAAACTGACATGACGTAGCAAATTATAATTATCCTTTTTGAATTCTTTACCTTCATACTTCTTTATGTAGATTGTAAAATATTAGTAATTTATTTTAACAATTTAAGTTTATTTTAAATTTATTTTACTGAAATAAAACATCAATTGTAACTTATAGCCTGATATTATATAAAATTTTATTTTGTTTCACATTATTCATCCTTTGTAATATTAAATGCACCCGCAGTCCCCTTCATAATTTGCGGCTTACAATATAGTTTGGAACCGCGAATCGGTAATAAACAACGAGTTAAATACGTAAGAGACATAATTAATGGTGAAAATTAATTATTTATCCAAATAAAGGCTGTTTGTGTCATGATTACATGTGGATTTTTTATGGCACTGTAGTGGTGTCGGTACTTTTTCTCAATTGGAAAACTCTCGAAAAATATATTATTTTTCGAATCTGTAATGTGGAGAAAACTTTTATGTTATATTTCAAATATAAATATTTCAAAGTTTCTTTAACTGAGTGCCGCACTGAGTTCTGTCCGTATATACATATGAACTAAAAATACTAATTCTTGAACTAAAAATACAAAGATGGGTTTAATAAGGGAGAAAAGGAAGGCTATGTGTTATCAAATCGTTACCTAAAAGAAAGAAGTACATTTTTTTTATTTTTCAAAATATAAAATATATGTTCACTTAAATATCTAATTGTTATAAATCATTGTTATAATATCCAAAGTCATTACTATTCGTTATATATTCTGTGGCGTCATCAATTTCCTTCCGGTCGAGTCTTGGACCCTAAGCGCCTATTTCTCGATTCAGCGAGGGTGCATCCACCTCGATACGAAATTTCCTTTGCAAACTCCCGCACAATATTGCGTTCAGAATAAAATATATATTATGAAATTGAAATGATCTTTTGCTGTAATTGCTTTTGATTGAAATTAAAGTACTGTGTTAAGTTTGTGTGTATTTTTTTTAAGTACCTACTGAAATATACAATGTAATTAAATTAAAACCTCATTAAAAATTAATCAACTTCACGCTGTATCCCGCATATAGCAGAGTAGGTGCCAGAGCGAAAAAAATAAAATACTCATAAATATTAATAATTCATTCCCCCGAGTGAGAGTCAAACCCACAACAGTCGCGTTACAGAGACAACCTTGTGCCCCTGCGCTACCTATGTAATTTGTCGTTGCCTAGTTGAAAAATTTCTATCCGAAGCGTAATTATTCTGGGAACGATTGCGTATATAAAAAAAAAATTATAACTGAAAATATTGACATATCCTAGTCGGATTACTCTATGAAATGCAGAGTTAGATTAGGATATATTTACGAGCTAACTGTATTTTAATACAATCAATTCTGACAAGTGACGAAAAAGCAAATTTTTGTAAAAAGTAGAAAGTCGCCGTTTTTTTTTACTGACAGATACGAATGTCAAGTAGTTTTAGGACATTTCTATTCACTCCGCTCTCAATATTTCACTGAAAAGCCAAAATAAATCAATGTTAGAGGTGAGAGTCGAAGCTATGGGGCGTTGGTTAATAATGCATAGAGTTTACTTTGCGTATTTGCGTAGGGGACAATCTCATACTTTATTAATTTTCAAAACCTTATACTGTGTACCGACTTTGCTTGTTTTTACTAGTAAACCAAACGCGGCTTTGCTTCCTTAAACTTAACCAAAATTTACAAAATATTTGCGTTTAAATTGTAGCCTATATGTTTTCTTTTGTATTCTGATATGGGCTTTAAAACTGTAAAGTGTAATCTAAGTCTGTTTTGTAGTTATTGCATAAAAATGGAACAAGCATCCTTCCTCACAAACAAACTTATATAACAATATCCTATAGTCGGATTAATAGGATTTTTGAAAAATATTAATTTATGCGGCGTTGAGTCCTGCCACTTAACACGAAATACCTCCAGAATTCGGCAGAATGTAGGTAACGGAGAGTCTTAACACTAGTTTCCCTCTGCCTAGCCTGCTATGTGCGGGATACAGCGTAAAGCTGATTTATTTTATAAAGAAAATATTTTTAAAAATTGAGTCTAACTTAACTAAAAAACAACATTTATTTCATGAATCTCCTTATAAAAAATATGAACACTATAACTTATACATATTATGTGTCATAAATTGTAGTAATATTTTCACGGTGACATATCTACCGCCACGACTGCCACGTGTGATCGACGCGCGCAGGGTATTTACGGACTTCTCGACTGATATATGAAGCGGCACTTCCGGCGACTGTTAGTAAAATAGACACATTATTTTGTTTTTCATTTCCTATTTTTCTATTTTTCTCCCTTTTTCGTTTTTTTCGAGGAAAAATGGCAGGATGCGTTTCGTTTAAGTGACTGAATCGGATTGTTAAATGTTTGTATATTATTTTCTCTCTAAAAAGTTTAGTAAATGATAACATTGTCACGCTTAACAGCGAAAACGTTGTTTTATATTATCGCGTTTCGTAAACACAATTTGATATCGTAAAAAAATTCAAACAGTAAGATTTCTTATTTTCTGATCAAAATCGCGACAAATACACGATAGGTTGTGTATTCGATTCCCATTCGAGGAAGTGAGATGTTTAATATTTTCAATTATTAATCCTGGAATCGAGCGCATCGTTGATTTCTACAACTACATACGCAATGCCTCCAGAATTCGCTGGAAAAGAAGAACGGAGTGTCTTAACACTAGTTCATCTCTGCCTGTGATACGGCGTGTAGTTGAAAAAAATACATAACGTTGAAGCCGTGCTACTACAATGTTATCCTTATTAACTTTAACTCTGATACCTATAATAATAATAAATTAATTAATTATATATTTTAAAAAAGATTAAAAATCTCACAAGTAAAAATAAAATATAGATAGATACAATTTACGTTCAATACACTTTCAAATGTACGCAAAACACTTATAACGCCTCGTTTCTTCCGTTAATTGGACGTAGCGTAGTGCGGTCTATATCGACGAGCTTTTCAATAAGCTTTTCCGTTTTGTATGATAGTTATAACATTCCGAACATCATATATCATAAATATAGCTAAAATTATATTATGTTAAATGTAATTAGGATTCAATGATTATTTACGCAATGGAGTGCCTACTCGATACTTCCATACATACTTTTTTAAGATAAAATCTCTTATTATTTATAAAATGTACATTTAAAATATATTATAAAACTATTTTATTAAAAATATACTTTACCACTTAATGTTATTTATAAGCATATGTTCTTGTTTTGTAACATTTTTAGAGTCTTATTACAGACATAAAAAAATAACGTTAGTAACGTTAAAATAACGTTTTCAAAAAGGTTCATATCGCGCTACGTTAAAATTTTTGTTCGTTACGTTATTTTAAATAAGTATCTATTTTAATGTTATATTTTAAGCAATTAAATATGTTATATATCAATAAAAACTGGCTATTATAATAATTTTAATATCTCAATCTGAATCAATAATTAATTATAACGCAATGCACTCGAACAACCGACGCGGGCGTTAATTGTGTAATATTTCATATAAATCGTCCACGAATTTATCTAGATCCCTCTCGCGTTTGACGCGAGTGATAATTAGAGTGATCGCGCTATTCCAGGCGTCCCTTCCAAATGTAGCTAAAAATGGATGGAGCTTTCGGATGCTTTTAAGTGTCAAGTAATAAAATGTCTGTTCCTGGATTTTGAGCATATACATATAATGAAACTCGTTTTTCGGTCCGTATGTGTATACGAGTATAGACTCAGTATAGCCTCAGTCGCTGTATCCAGTATGATACAGGATGTGCAGAGGTAGTGTTAAGACACTCCCCATTTTTCGGCAAATTCTGTTGGGTGCGAGAATTCAACATCGCGCTCTGCCTCGACATTAAAATAATCAATCTATAAACAAATTGTAATTCTTAAACTAACAATTTAGTGTAGATAATATTAAGTTCCTAAAATTGTTATTAAATAATAATAATTTACATTTAATGTTTACTTAAGTGTACATTTTAATATATTTTTTTTATTTTAGTCTAACTTATCTTGTAAGAACGACAATTACTCGCATTTATTTGTCGTCGGGTGAATGGAGAGGGGCATGATTGGCATCATTATTCTGGATTCATTCTGGAATTTTCCTTCAAGACAATAATAGTTGAATCTGTCAAACGATATGCCCTTATTCAAAAATAAGAAAAGGTTTTTTTACTTATATTTTATATTCATATTCGCTTTCATACTCATTTATATATATTAAAGGTTAAAGCCAGTTGTTTCATTTACTTTAAAAGTCAAAGCTTTTGAGAGCACAACACTATTTTGGGCGCACGGAAATATATTCCACGAAACAAAACTCTTTGAGGCTCTATTCGAGAAGTTTTTATTACAAATTTTATTCTTAGAAATCTTCTCTTTATTGTCTTGTGTGTAATGTGATGTATTGTATGTGTCGTATTTCTTCCTATTTACACAGTAATGACGCGATATTGACATTATTTTTGAAAAAAAAGTTATGTCAATAAATTTTTGCTACGTTCAAATTTTTATGTGTTCTAAAAATACTTTTTTGAAAACATAAAAATTCTACCTAAGCTTGTTTGTACGTGTGGTATATAACTCTTTGAAAAGATATTGTCATAAAATATACATGTATACAGTGCTCAAATAGCAGCTTTTTAAAATAAAAATATTGCTTAAAAAAATATAATAAGAATATTTTAAAATTTTCAGTTTTCAGTACATCTCCTCATACGTTCATGTAGGATACATAGTGAAGCTGATTTTTAATATATATGATTACGCAAATTTTCGTCTTAGCGACATTCAAATCTATACTAAAGACAAAATAATAGTTAAGTATACATGAATTCCATAATATTATGTAAATATCGGTATTGTGAGGGTGTATGCCTCGTTCTGAGCTCCGCTACAAATATGAGACGCGTTTGAAAATGTGAAGTAACAAAGGGATTGAATTTTAAATGAAGTTTTGTGGTGGAACGTGTCCGCACTCGAATTTTGATTAGCAGGTTAGCGCTAGGAATGACTGTTAATGGTTACTTTACGATAAATTATAGTTTTTTTTGAGTGAATTTTTAATAAATAAATATATTTTTATAAAATTATAATTTAGTTGAGGCCAAATAAGTGTTTTAAACACGTTACGTTACGTATACTTTGAATACACAGAGTCTACTTGACTATAAAAGAGAGATGATTCTTATTGAGGGCCCTTCCTCAAAAAAAAAGATTTAAGAGGATAAGTCAGTTAAATGTTATTATTAATAGGAATATAAAAAAGTATACATATATTATTTGTTTACTCTTACAACTAAAACAAGAGCAAATAAAAATTATTTACTTCTAAGATGTAGTCCGTAAGACACATTGTCAATCTTATAAAAGAAAACATTAGCTACCCCCAACTTTGCGTAATTCAATACTATTTTCAAAGGGACATTCAGAATAGATGGCCCGTCGTTTCTCGAATTCGAATTTGTGGATCTTCCGTGAGTTATTTAATTTGCTCCTTCATGTAGATACTGTGTGTCGTGATTGATGGATCTAGAGCGTCTGGTGTAACAAATCGTTTGGTTTCTCTGAATTTTTCGCTTCGGTAATTATTAACAACGTTTGATGGGATAGATGTTTTTTTTTTTTAAATATTATAATTAATCTAGTTAACAGAGTTATTTATGAATCATACATACATTATCTATTAAACTTATGTAGACATTATTTCAATTTTTTATGTACGAGTGAGTATCTTTATCAAAAAGTTCAGCCTTTAATGTATCAGGGTAGGCAAAAATAAAGTAATATTACAGATTAATAATAATTTAATTAAATTATAGATAAATTAATTAATTTAAAAATAAGAAAATAAAAAAACACCATAATTTGGTAGTCACATCCAGCCAGTACCACCATCTGCATCCCCGCGGGAGAGGGCGGCATCGATCCGCCCCGTGCGAGCCCCGTGCAGTCGCGAGCTGTACGTACTGACGTGCGCCCGCCCGCCGCGAAGCCTTCATTTAGGCGGGAACTGTTTACGTCACATTTATATTTACATCATTTGTAAAAGAAAACTGATTTTTTACTTACTTTTATGTGAGAAGTGAAATTATTATGTGATTGTGATTAACTGAGTGTTGGAAATTAGTTAAGAACTGTATTGACATTTGTTGGTTTGGCAATTTTATATTTATTATGATAGTTTCAGGCTGTATATTTACGTATATATTTATATAGTTTAGTTATTTATACATAGATTTTGTATTACAATAATATATATTATATATGTTTAAGTAATATTTATTTAATATTTAATGTAAGTATATCATTAATAATGTATTTATATGTGTATTAAAATTATTTATGACGATAAATAATTGTTTTATTATTATTTTCTTTCACTTTTTTTTCTCTTAATCAGCTCTACCTTTCAAACTCGATCAGTGTTATTGTTTTCATAAATAAAACAAAAGTTCCAAAGTTTATTTATCTTGCCAAAAGTTAGCGGTCTCTGTTGCTACGAAGTTTATTACAATATGACTAATATTGTGGATAAATTTTGTTCTACGTCTGGAGGGAAGAATGGTTTACATTAGGTTAAGTTTTTCACCCTAACGCGACGTTTTTCGACTTGTGTTTTTTGTTTTTCGAATTGCTTACATTTTATACCTGTGATTGTTATTTTTTTTACACTTGCCATAAAGTAATATAATCTAAAAACCTTAAAAGTCATTGTAGCAAAAATGTAAGTTTAGTAAAATAACGAAAATATATTTAAAACCTTAAAATTCTTTAAATATCCCCAAAGCTAAATATAAAAATTTCGCATGTATTCATTACGATATAATATAATTTGGTATTCTCTTTTAAATGAGTATATCAGGAAAGGCATTTCTCTATAAGTAACTTGTCAGAGCGATTAATCTCCACGTTCCCTCCTCTAATACGTACACGCGAGCCCGCACCGAATTACGAACAATGTAACTTTATTTATTAATTTAATAGCATTAACTCCTATCTGCCTTCGTGTTAAAGTATTTTAAACGTCAGTTGCTATTATCTAAGTTAATATGTAAATATAATGTGAACTATATATATGAACTGTATATTTTAAAATAACTTGTTTTTTTTTACCAAATTATATAGGTAATACTTTCAAAAATTGTTATTGATCTAGGAACATAGAAACTAAATTTCCGATATATAAACATAACACTATTCTATTTATTTATTTATTTGCCTCAAAGGCTTATTAACTCCTTAATAATTAGCATGGGTTTGTGTAAGGCGGAACATCGACTGACGCCCAGTGTAGATGACTTCATCTTGAGCAATTTCTCAAAATCATTAATTCTGAATCTTATAAAGTGAATACCAGTGAGACTAGTCGTTGCGTATGGGCACATGCGTGTCACTATGAACGTATGTGGATGTGGGTTCAATCCCTTTTCGAGGAAATGTTTAATATTTTTATTTCTTTGCTCTGTTGCCCAAAGCAAAGCACGGAGTTGAGTTCCGCCACTCAAGCCGCAATTTTGAGAGTGCCTTAAAATTAAGTTCCCTTTATTTATTCTGCTGTGAAGCTGATTTTTGTTTTTAATATTTTGTTTTTAATATATGCCACGTGTTTGAATACTCGTTACTACATTTAGTAGCAACGAGTATTCAAACACGTGGTAAAGTATGCTTAAAGATAGAAAACAGTAAAACAAAAATAATTTTATTGACACGTAATAAACGTCGTCTAGTAGTTAACTAATTATAAAATAAGCCCGGAAGCTAGAGGAAGCTGGACTGTCCATATTGAAATTTAAAAAATTGTCGACATTAATTTGTCGATAATAATGTATATAATAAATATGTTACTAACTTTTTCGTAAGTTTTTATAATATTTCAGCTAGTATTTTCTGTTCTGTAAAGAAAAGTTAATAATAACTATAATTTTAATGTCTGAATTTCTTAATTAAGCTTCACGCTGTATCCCGCAGGCTGGCAGCCCTATCTTAACAGAATATAAAATATTTCATTACGTCAAATGGGAATCGAACCCACAACCTGTCGCGTTTACAGTTACACGCCTGTGGCCCTGCGCCACAACTAGCCTCTGATTTTTAAGCTTCTTAAAATATTTTATATAATTTATTGTATTAGCATAAACAGGAAGTATTAGAATAATGTACTTCTCGGGCGGTGCTGACGTGGCCGAGGCGTTGAGCGAATAACAATTATTCTCAATACCAAATGCTAATAACTTTAATACAATGGATCACCTTCGTGCAAATAAAGTTTTATAAAGAGTTTTTTTTTCAATATAAGAATAAATCGTGATAAAGACGTCTATGATCGAATGTGAAATCGATTTATAATCGATACGGGTTTCAAAAGAACAAGCTTTTGTACTTATATCTGTAGATAAGTGATAAATATAAAAAAAATATATAATTCAAGTATGAAAGATAAATACGAAAGGTGCGGTTGTGCTACAAAAAATGATGACTCGATTGTAAATTTGCGATGCTTATCTAATGATTATTTATATGAATAGATAAAACTGGTAAAATTAGGGAAATTATTGAGATATACGTGTAGTTATAACGTTTTGATGTTACATAGATTTGGTTTTCTATATTATCGCAGTTTGGGTTTTTATTAAAATTATTTCTATAATTACTTTTTAATATTACTTCTCTTACTATAGTATTCAAAAGTATTTACTTTTGCAACAGGCATGTGCCGCAAGCTATATTGAAAAGAATGAAATGAAATTAGAAAATGATAAGCGTATTTAGTGTGTTAAAATTAAAATTACAAATGTAAGTGACTCAACCAGGCAATATCTTACCACATATCACGCGTCAGACACGCTGAGCTGACCATCTAATCCCTACGTCCAGCAATACGGCTATTTGCATTTTAATGAGGTGTTGATTTGAACCATTGCTTAACTTGCATAATTGCATACATTATGATTTATATTTAGGGAAAAAGTTACTGTAAATTTTTTATTTTTATTTTTATTTTTTTAGCTTCACGCTGTATTCAACATATACCAGGGTAGGCAGAGGGAACCTAGCATTAAGACACTCTCATTACCATTTTCCGCTAAATATTCAAAGCATTGCTGAATGGTGGAACTCAACTATGTAATTTATCTTATTACTAGTGCGGAGCTAGATGGGAACATATTCAGAAATAATAATTTATCCCATGAGTGCGAATCAAACGCGTGACCATTATAGTCACATTCTTGTGCCACTGCGCCATGATCTCCTCAAATCAATTATTTTGTTCAACTTTTAATATATATAGTAGTAGCAGTTGTCTTATCAATTATCTGTATTTATTCACGATTTTGAAAATTAAGGTTATCTTAAGTACGCAAGGAAAATAATATGTGGAAGATTAAAGGGCTGCAGATTATGAGGTCGTTGTGACGCAGCGGCACAAGGGTGTGTAACGCGCCGGTTGTGAGTTCGATCACCACTCGAGGAAATAAAATATTTATTTAAATTTACATTTCTTCGTTCTGGTGTAGACGTAAAGCGCTGCGTTGTGTTCCGCCACTCATCACGCAATGCCTCCAGAATTCGGCAGAAAGTGGGGAACAGAGTGTGTTAACACTCTAGGTCTCTAAGACTCTTAGGTTCCCTCTGCCTACCTGCCGGGTGGGATACAATGTGAACCTGATTTCGTTTGATTTTAGATACGATTAATTTAAAAAGAAACTATAATACATGCTTTGAAAAAAATATATGCATCAGAAATTGTTCATTAACACTAAATTATTATCTTTCTATATAAGTTTTTATTTTGTATCAAGTAATTTAGGTAGGTGGCTCCTAAGTTGCCTGTCGGTTACTTAATATTTATATTAAAATTAGTTAACATTATTATTAATTCCGTTATTTGTTACGTATATATATCACCTTTCATTCTTAAATTATGTTGATCCTACTTACCCAGTAAACTCTGACAATAAGTCATATTGGACCGAACCTACCGCATTGACTACCCGGCGCTCTATGAAGTATTCTATTTAGATGCTAGTGCCATAAGATATAAGGGTGATAATCACAGACGCGTGTACATTCCTATGACAGTTATGTGGGAGCAAAACCCTTCCCTTGGGTAGAGAAACATAATTCGGTTCTTGGCGCGACATCTTAATTAAACTTGCCGTGTCTGTACGCGGGTTGCCGTTATATTATATATCCAGTCGGCTCTATATTTCTATATATCTATTTTATATGTATATTATAAATTCATGTCTATATCATCTGTTACAATGTTTCAGCAATAAAATAATAGACGTTCATTTTTTTAAGATTTTTTCGCAAAATAGCGGATTGAAAGGCATGGGGAACGAAAGTGTCTTAACATTATATTCTCTCTGCCTGCCCTGCTGTCTCCGGTATACATCGTGAAAGTAAAGTATATAAAGTATATTGTTAATATACAAGGCAATAGCGCACATTGTAAATATATGTAAAAATAAGTACTTCTTTGATCATGACAGCTACAAAAAAATACGTTTATATATGCATTATAAATATTAGCGCATCAGTTCTTCTAATTAACTTTCAAACATTCATTTGGATGTTTGGAATGCCTTTCAAACTTAGAAAGCCATCAAAGGGATCTCGACGGCTGTATATTTCCTGTTTATTTCCGAATACAATGAGATAGTATAAAAATAACACGCGAGTAGATTGTCAAGTTCACGTATGGGGTACGCGGCTATTCCTGATTCGGTAGTTATAGAAACATTACTTTTTTTTCAACGTTGACATCTCGACACAGCATCCGAGCAGGTTCGTTGAACTAAACTGACAGAGAAAGATTACTGAGTTCCTTAAAATCATACTCGATGAATACTAAAGTATGATCAAAATTACTTTTCTTTTTTCTTTTTTCACAGCAGGGTAGGCAGAGGGAACCTCGGTGTTAAGACACTCCGTTCCTCACTTTTGCGCACATTGCGTGTTGAGTGGCAAAACTCAACCGCGCCTTACCTTGACACCAAAGCGAAGAAAATGGAAATATAAACGTAAATAAATATTTAATTTACTCGAGTGTAAATCGAACCCACAACCGTTGCATTTCAGTCACACCCTTGTACCACTGCGCCACGACGGCCTCGAAAATTATTTTGAAACGTAATATTGACAAATTTAATTTTTAATATAGTCTTTATTGAATATTTTATATTCAATAAATACTCTAATCCTCTAATTTATAAGCCGCTCTCAACTCTGAGATCGATCTTGAGTTGTCGTTTGTAGATGTCTATGAATAATAACGCAGTATCTACAGAATGGATGAATGGAACATTAGGACCCTTCTGCCTACCCTGGTGAGTGCGGGTTATAGCTTCATAGATATGAAGTTATTTATAAAAAAAATAAAGAAAACGACATCTCAATATCGATCTCAATCTTGAGTGACTGTCAGTGAGTGTAGCCAAATATTTTCTGCAAATACAACGAAAAAGTTTCCTTTTCTCCTCCCCAGCGGTCAACGCTATGGGATACCTATATGTCATCTCCAATTCGTCATGTCATCGAAATGTAATAAGTTCCCCCTCTGATCGAGAAGCTATTTACAAAGGCAAGGGGAAGAAGCTGAAAATAGCGTATCAAATGACTTGATTGATATACCTGAAGTTGTCTCTGTGTGCATAGTCAAATTTTTATTTTCTAAGAGTTAATTTTTTATATTTACAAAATTATTACAAATAAAATACTTATTGTAAGCATAATTAATAAGCAAATGTCTGTAAATACAGAGAAAAAGCCTGTTAGACTATTTGGCTATAGATTAATTATTGTTTTATATAAGAAATCAGCCAGCACTGAATATATTTGACTTCAGAAAATGGATAAAATGATAATAATTACAGCCTACGGATACAAATGAAATCATATAAAAGCAATATAATTTAGAATATCATCGCATAGCAATTTAACGCAAATACAAAGTGAGCTTCCAATTTGTATTTATGATAGTAATAATATAGTTATATAGGACCGACCGCCTGCGCCCTAACAGATAATATACAACCCGACGACATTGCGAATCTCATGTGCAATAAATGAACGTCAAATCTCAGAAAAGCCTTTTATTGTTATATTTCTATGCGATTATATCAATTTTTTATTTATTTATATATAAATATATAATTCTTTCACGGTTAATTGTATGAATAAAGCTTTCCAATTTTTCATGACATAGCTTCCATTTTCAAATTAACTTAACATTAGGCGTTTTTTGAGAAATATATGTAATAACTTTTATTAATAATTTGATTCACTTCAAAGTAAAGCTAACCCTTCTAGCAATTGATTACCATTTTTTGAAAGGAATACTTCGTAGCGGAGTGAGATGACAGTTAAATTGCTGTAAAGTTGGGTGCGTGCTAATAAGTACAAGGGGAGCCTATAACTTTGAAGTAATTTGAAATTAATATTCAAAAATAAATGAAAAATACATTATTTATATAACAAATTTGTCAAAGTTTCCTTATTGTATGCTTTGCTCCAGCCGAATAGATAGAAGAATAGATCTCAAAGATCTAGGACGTCTTGTTACTTGCTTTCTTACTATATCACTATAGATAACTTATGGAATGTTCCATTTCATCAAGAAAATTTCGTTCTCGAAGTATTGCGTGTCAAGTGGCAAAACTCAACACGGCACTCTGCCTCGCTACCAGTGATAGGACATGAAAATATTAAATATTTCATTCTATCCAGTGGGAATAGAACCCACAACAGTCGCGTGCTTCTGGATCAATCCTAATTCTTTCATAGAGCTATTCAGTATGTAATACATGCTCCTATCTTACACTGAAAGAGTTCTCTTAACTTCCAGTTATCTATTTTTTCCTGAAGTCAACTTTTCTACTTTGTAATAAAGACCATTTTAGTAATTTGTAACGATAAGATAAGGGTACAATGTTTACTCACGCACAGCGATCGATCGGTCTCCGCGTGAAAATTGCAACCTGTAAGGCTGTGTTGCCAAACGGAATTACTGGAAACGATACATGAGATTGTTAAATTGTATATATTTATATCAATATATGTCTTCATTTACATAAAATATATTATTTTAAACTTATTATATGTTTAAACAAAATTATAGTATACTTTATTTATTATATACTTAAGGAATTGCCTCATCACAAATTAAATTAAATATTCTATTAAATAATCTACTATTGTAATAAACTAAATTTTTTGAAAGTGTTAAGTGAAACAAAGGAAATTCATGGAGCGAAGATTCACAAAGTCGCATCGCACTACTATACCAACAAGTTTTAAAATCCCCGAACCCTACGAGTTTTACAACAAAGCGACACCTTTTGTGCAACGTACTTTACTATTCGTAGCCGACGAAACTTCAGGACCGAAACCAAGTTGTAGTGCTCCTGAGACCTTGGAAGCCATTCAAAATGTATCAGATGAACCGAACACATCAAAACCAAGCGACGCGCAAGAAAAATCACCCAAAAAGACGTCATTTTTCTTTTCTCCCTCGAAAAGTTGTAAGATTCACGGTCGCAGCTTTTTCCGACTACAGACGAGCCCCAAGAAAAAAGCCGAAAGTGATGTGGCTTCGGAAAATAAAGCGGGGGCACCGGGGAGTCTAATAAGCTATGCCCCCGGCTGGTCCCTGAAGGGTGAACATCTTATGAAATGGCAAGCCTCTGGAAAAACAACTATTGAGGTAATACATTATATATTATTTACTTGGCAAAATGTGTAAATATTTAAAAAAATATTTCCAAATAGATTAAAAGTGAAGAAGTGAAGGTAAAAAAATGTGTTTTATTCTATTTTCCACAGTATCTATAATCTATTTTAATTGAGTAATTTTGTTTAATTTTACAAAGTAAAATTAAAAGAAAAAAAATCATATGTTTAAATACTGTAACTGTTATTATTTTCAATTCTAAATTGAATAAGTCATTAACTTTTAGAAAACAGATATAAATTTTCAACAGAGATGATTATTATAAGAATATAGGCAACCTTTGCTTTTCTCTCTTAAACGTAAAAAGCGTCTTCAATGCCCACTTTTCATGTTTTTCAAGCGGAAACCATTTATCTTGTATAACATTTCAGATCCTTGGAAAGTAGAAAATTTCGGAATAAATCTATGTTAAGGGTGAAAGGGGGCTTGGAGGCATTAGAAATACATAGATCAACTCAATTTACATGAACCAGGTGTTTTGGAAAAGATTATATAAAATTCTCTTTTTTATTCTTGTTTGTTTTCAAGTGTTTATTTTTTACTTCTATTGAGAAGTATAGCAAACTTAAATTATTCCATATTATTGTAACAATTAGCTCTACAAAATAATTTGTGCCTAAAAATATTTATAAATCACATGCCACCATACAATGATCGAGCATTACATATGTACGTTTATGCGGATGAGAACATTTGTCTCTCGCTGTCGGATGCTGAATAGATGGAGCCGAAAATGAGTATCAGTAATGAGTTGATACTCATCTGATGATAGTAAGTACTTCACGACTGACTTCTTGACCTGCAAATGAAAAGGTCGATTGTAAATCTACAAAAAAAGTATTCGGTTTGTTTTGTTTCTTATTTGGCTTTTAGACCAGTTGAGCACAAAAAAATTATATCTTTATATATAATTTTTGTTACTTATATATTCATGTTTAGGTGTCAGAACTTACAATGAGAGAGGTCTATGAAAACTTAAAAAAATAATTAAAAATTTTGCTGTATTGTTTAATTGTTATATTTATATATGTATTTAAATTGTCGAGGTAAACGCGGCGTTGAGTTATGCTACTCAACACGCAATGCCTCCAGAATTTGACAGAAATTGGGAACGGAGTGTCTTAGCACTAGGTTCTCTCTACGGGATACAGAGTGAAGCTGATTTATTATTATTAAATTCATATTTTTTTTATAAAATAATTTTGTATAAAATAAAAACATTTAACTGACTTTTTATACTTAATTATTCAAAGTTTAAAATCCATATCTTTAATCTGCATATAATTTTCTATAAACGTAGAATCTGTCGGCAAATATTATAAGATTCGTTCCGACATTTTGCTCCGAAGTAATATCGAATTAGCTGGCTCGCCACCCCCGCTTTTCTTTTCGTCAGTGAGACAGAAAAATAGCAAGATTAATATTGTAAATGCAATTTCATGGAAATAATGGAAATCTAGTATAGTACCTATTGAATAGTAGTTATTAAAACCAAACCAGCTTCACGCTGTATTCTGCTTATTAAAAGGGTAGGTTAAAGGAGCTCTTCTGCCTACTTTGCATCTAAATTCCTGAGGCATTGCATGCTGAGTGGCGAAAGTGAACACCGCGCTATTGCCTCGGCACCAGAACGAAAACATAAAAATATTAAATATTTCGTTTCTTCGAATGGAAATCGAACTCACAGCCGCAGACGTTTACACACTTGTAACCATAGCTGGCTTCTAAGTAGTTTGAAATAAACAATCAACTACATGAAAATCAATAATATATCTATATCTCGTAATATTATGTATATGTATATGTATATTATGTACATAATATACATAATATTAGCAATATATAATATATAATATACAAAATCTGTATATTTGATATTGTTATGATACTTATAATATTTAAAAGTATATATTATACAATAGGTACTGCATATTGGAATACGTTCGCTTTATCAAAAGCACTGTGGGGGGAATCACCGCACGCCGAAACTTTCCCATTGTGTTCTCAACAAACCGAGCAAATCAAAGTACATTTTGCAAAATTAACTCAAAGCAAGCTCAATTTTAGAGGCGGAACACAAATTTAGATGAAATATGCAATATATCGTTTACAACTCTACGTAACTCTTACTTTCCTATACAGAAGGACTAAAATATTATATATGTATATATAATTTGTATATAGCCCTTGATAAATTTGAATATGGATGAGGTGTGGGATATGCGTGTATGTGATGCGTATCATTGGTCCAGGATCGGGGGTTGTCACATGGAGAAATTATTCTATCAGTTGATCGTACTTAATCGTTATTTATGATTTATAAAAGTTTAAGTGTAAATAAAATCATAACTTACGTATAATAAAATATTTGCTTAGATTAAAATTATCTCAAGATAATTAAACAATATTATTAATTTAAGTGAAATGGGGTGAACAATAAATTCGGATTGGAATCGAATCCCGATATTCGGATCTATGTCTTAAATTATTTTCATTAATTAGTTGATAGTAGAGTGTTATTTCTAAGTATATTTTTTCCATTTCATTTATACCAAATAAAAAAATTAACTAACACGTTAACTACATACTAGTCTTCTTTATTCAACAGTACCTTTGGGACTGATGTCAGCGTGGAACGCTAGATTGTCCACAAATAATAATCGATAACCCTATTTCTTTAAATATTAAAAAATATATATATTAATAAATATTATGGAGGGCTTAAGGGTTTTAATACTTGTCTTTTGAATTTTATTACTATATATTTTATACAAAATGTTCGCGTGGAATACTTAGTACATATATTGTTAGAAAATTATAATATTTCTAGGCAAATATATTGTATCGACCCGAACCTGTTTTCTGAAATGTGTTTTATTAATTTCTTTTTTTATTAATAAAATAAATATTATTATTTTGATTAAAAAAAGTTTAGTAAGTACCTACTGATCTCGCCCAATCATTCACTTCCTATATGCTGTATAAACTGCGAGCCCATTCTAAATTTCACATACTTAAAGTCGGCTTACATAATATTTTAAAGTATAATCCAACATTAGCTCAATCTTTGGTACTAAATCCTATCGTTACATAATTTGTATACAGATAACGTATTTCTCAAGTGTCTCAACACTAATATTATTCTAATAAAGTAATCACGTACGAACAATTGTTTGTAGTGGCATCAACTATTCACCCCATTCTGTAAATATATTTTTGAGACGCGCTCAAGGGGCGATTGATGAATAATAGTCGTATTCACGTAGAAGTAAGATAAATTGAGGGGCATTTACAGAGAAACGTACTCTCTTAAATAAAACCGATGCAGTAGGTCTTGAATTATTATATATCGGAGAAAATGTAAGTGTATTTTAATATTAACTAGACTAACTAGATTTTCAGGTTCCCTATGCCTTCTCTGTTATGCATATAATAGAAAAGGTAGAGGGAACCTGGGAAGCTAATATTCGAAATAAGAGTGAAGATAAAAGAATAAAAAGAATTATATTTTTATATTATTCTTTCTTACTTATCAGCTAATCGAAATTTATCACACCAAAGAATTTCAAATTAAAATTGATACTTGTAAGAACATTTTGTTATGGGGAACAGTAGTGTTTTAATTGGAACGGAGTGTTATAACACTAGCTTCCCAGGTTCCTTCCTATGTGCAGGATACAGCGTGAAGCTAATAAGAAAAAAAGACTTCAAAATCAAAATAAACAATATTCATTGCTCAGTAAATGTTTTAGGGCAGCTTATTAGCTGGCTAATTATAAAAAGGAAGTAGTTAGGGCGCTACGGAAGGAGGGGCCGCTCGCCTTCTGCTAGTGACAGTAGGTAGGTGGGTAGGTAGGTAGAGGTACACTGTTTGATTTTCTTGCCTGAATTACAAAGGCTTGTCCTTACAGTGCACGTTCCACTGGTATTTCGAGGTAAATGTAATTTTCAAAACATTGTTAGCGACACGTGAATGTTGATGTTAATATAAATTGAATTACGATATTTCTACAATTTTTTTTACTTTTAGCTCGGCCAATTTTAATTTAGTCTATTTCTGACGAGTAACTCAATATCACGCCAACCGATTTCGATGATTTTTTTTTATTGGAAAGGATACACATCAAGGGTAATTTGATTTGAGTTTGAGAACGTAGGTTGTCTAGGTTGTCTAGGTTCTAATTGTGGAATCCAGGTAAAGTCGGTTTTTTTCTCTTTAAAAAATATAATTATCTTTTGTCCATGCGAGAAATACCTAGAGATTAAACACTATTTTTATATAATTAAAAAAAACTATATATAATAAAGCTATACGGTGACTAATTCATAAATGACGTCACCCGTACGTTAAGGCCAGGGACACTGTATAAATTGTCTGGCATGTTCGGATTGCGGACAGGTGAGCTGGTGGTCCCAAAATTACATTGGAATGCATCGACACGGTTGAATAATGATCCTGACAGACGTGCGGAGTTAAAGCGCAGTGAATCTCAAAATCTGAATTAATATCGATTAATATAATATAATATAACACAGTAGGGTAGGCAGAGGGAACCTAGTGTTAGACACTCCGTTTTCCGTAATGCGTGTTAGTGGCACTCAACGCCGCACTTTGATTGGGGATAATATGCGTTGCGTGACTGTTGTAAGTATTAGTTTTGAGCATATTTAGTGTCTATTTTCTATAATTCTGTTTTCTTTATCGATTGTAAAGTAAAAATCGACATATTTTGGTTATATGATGTGAGCCGAAAAATAGAAGAAAATAAAAATTGCTACAAAAATTATCCTAGAGAGATTTAAAACCACAAAAACAACGATTAAATTTTTTTTCGCTTTACGCTGTAACCTCACGTAGCAAGGTAGGCAAAGAGAACTTGGGAATCCAGTGTTAAAAAACTCTGTTACCCTCAAGACACTTTCGTTCCCCACTTATAACGGAATAATAATTAAATTCATATTAAACTTAAAAATATATTTTATACAACATATGGTGAGGGCTTTAGTACAAGTTCAATTTAACACAGGATCGTCAACATCTTTTTACGCGCGTTGAATTAATTTGAGCTGACGTACGCGCATGTTCACAAGAACAAGCTTAAGGATAAAAATTTAATTATTTTTAACTAAATAGTATTATTTATTGATATGCATGATATCAAAATCATATTGTAATGAGTCATAGAATATTTATTTTAATAAAAGTAACACTTGAGGCCGTCGTGGCGCAGTGACATAAGGGTGTGACTGTAACGCGACGGTTCTGGGTTCGATTCCCACTCGAGGAAGTGAAATATTTATTTACGTTTATATTTCCATTTTCTTCGCTATGGTTCGAGGCAAAGCATGGCGTTGAGTTGTGCCTCTCAACATGTAAGGCTTCCAGAATTCGGGAGAATGTGGGGAACGGAGTGTCTTAACACCGAGGTTTTCTCTGCCTACCCTCCTGTATACGGGATACAGTGTGAAGC
Source organism: Heliconius aoede (assembly GCA_037355905.1). NCBI lineage: Eukaryota > Metazoa > Arthropoda > Insecta > Lepidoptera > Nymphalidae > Heliconius > Heliconius aoede. The sequence continues at coordinate 23,459 of JBAIZZ010000453.1, read as the reverse complement.
TGAACTGAAGCTGAAAGTAAAACTTCAACAAGAACGAATAAAGCTTTAATGCATCTTATTTAATAAAGAAATATAAATCCATCCAAATCCTCTCATGGAATTGTTTATACTCTGTGAATCAATGTTCATACATTAATCTATTTCTCAAAAATATATACTAACTAAGAAAATATATTAAAACATCTGCTTCATACATTGTTGCAACTTGTATAATGAAGGAATTCTTACTTAAAATGACAAAATAAAATTGACTAAAACAAAAGTATAAAATGACTAAATATTTTCCCCCCTTTTTCATAAAAGAACGAGCGAGTTTCTGTGTAATGGATGCAACAATTCGATACTAAAGTCTGTCCTTTCAGCTAACCGCTTATGAGGGGGAACCGCGAAAAATCCCTTGTTATTCTTGCATTATGGCGAACAAAACGTACGTAGAAATGTATTTTTTTTCCTTTGTTCCAAAGCAGTGAGTGATGAATGAAAAACAATAGTGGTTTCTTCTATGGGAAATATTTAGAGGCATATTGTATTAAAAGAGATTTAAACCTATTCAAATCATCGTCACGCTGTATCTCGCATACAAAGCAGAGTAGGCAGAGGGAACCCAGTTTATGACACTCTGTTTCTCACTACTTAACGAATTTTCCATTTTTTACTACTGGTATCATTACTCTGGAATTATATTAATAATTAATAATTAATAATAATTAATGCTCAAATTAATTATTACTTACAAAATGTATTGTGTGATCGTATTTTAAAACCATCTTTCTATTGGAGTTAAAATTCAAGCCTCTATAGAATTTGTAAATACACATTATAATTTAAATGACCTCAATGCTACTTAGAGGATGTTATTGATATTGAGAAAATATTGTACTTTTATACGCATTTATATTTCTGAAACTTGACACTTTTTATTTTATTTCTGTAATGTTTATAGATACTTTAAATTAAAGAGAAAAAAAAATCCTTTCCTCAATTAGGGATCGAACCCATAACCAGTCGATTTTGCAGCGCACTTTGTGCCTGACTGACTGGCCTGATGGAGAGAAAGTAAAAAAAGTAATATACAATACATTTTAGGTTAATTTATTAAATAAAGAAACAAATTCTTACTTGTTTTCTTATGTAACATTGAATGTCGTCATTACCAGAGTAAAGAGCACACTCGTAGTTTAATTCACACGAATGGGGTTTTATTGCAGTGCAATGAATATTAACTACGTCCATTCACGAGCTATGCAGATTGTCTGTCTCGTCCACTCGTAACCTTCCTTGGAGATGTAACTAGTTGTTGTAACTAATGTGTCATGCATTTAATTTGAATGCATTTAAATTAAAAATTTAATTTAAATAAATATTTCCTTTGCTCCAGTGGGAATCGAACCCGCAATCAGTCGATTTTGCATTCAACATTTCATTTTTTTGATTGGGAATCTACATCCTGTCGCGATAACAGTCTCACACTAGTGTCAATGTGCCACGAAGGGCCCGAAACCTTAGTTTTCTTTACTACTGTTTATGCAAATATCACCTCATACTTGTATAATAATTGTAATGATTTAACTTATTCTTCTTTTGCTTTTTATAAGAAAAATAAAATCTAAATATAATTAACGAAAAATTATAATATAATATTTCACTCGGCTAGCTCTAGTTAGAGGCCGTCGTGGCGCAGTGGTCAAAGGTGCCGCCCGTAAACGCGACGATTGTGGGTTCGATTCCCATTCGAAGAAGTGAAATATTTCTTTGTTTATATTTCCGTTTTTCTGCGCTCTGGTGTCGAGGCAAAGCGCGGCGTTGACTTCTGCCACTCAACATGCAATGCCTCCAGAATTCGGCAGAAAGTAGGGAACGGAGTGTCTTATCATCGAGGTTCTCTCTCTCTGTCTACCCTGCTGTGTGCGGGATACAGCGTGTAGCTAGCTCTAGCCTCATAACTTGATCCCACTAGAAATCTACAAGAACAAACATTTTTCTCCATATTTCCAAATACAAATAAATGTGAGTCTATATAGAAAATCGTTATACGAACGTTACGCCTACATCGTTTATAATCTTAATTGTTTTCAGCCACCCAAATTATTTTGATTTATAACATTATGATTGCTGCAACTCGATTTAGGGGGCGCTGAGGAACCTTCAATTGAACGGAATGGAATATAAATGAAGTCCGCGGTGATGTGGAGCAACGGGTCAACGAGGAACATGTTTGTTTGTATTCATTGACAATAAACACTAATCAAATCTAAGACACGCGTAGTCCGAGCGGTTGAAAAATTATAATGTATATTAAAATATAATAAAAATGCGCGTTTTATGTTTACATTAATAAATGTAGCGAACAACCTATATTTATACAGTAAATTAAAAATTTAAATAGAACACCAGTTAACGAGGCCAGGCGCGATAACAGGTCACAAGTTGTCAGATCTCAACGTCACAGGTTATGGATTCTTCGTCTTGTTCTTCGTTCTGGTGTCAAGACAAAAACACGGCTTTGAGTTCCGCCACTTAGCACGAAATGTCTCTAGAATTAGGTAGAAAATGGGGAACGGAGTGTCTTAACACTAGGTTTCCTCCTTAGCTGTGTGTAGGATAGAGCGTGAAGTTGAAATATAATCTGGTAAATCGTTTTTACATTTATACAATAAATTACAATTTTAAATGGAACGTGTGAAAAAACATATACTGTATAATTTAAAATAACGATTCTCGTAATATATGTTTTGTTGAGATTTTCCATTAAAATTTTGAAATTGGAAACAACATTGATCAGCACGTTGTATTGCGGCGTTGTACATATTATTCAGAGATTAAAGTTTCAATTTTGTATACATATGAATAATTACGTGTATTCTACCATAGACGTCATAAATTATCTATATTTTCTACAATAAAACTGGACTGGTAGTTACAATAATATTTGAGAAAATATTTGAACTATTTATGTATCGTTTGAGGTTATAAAGAATCGTTCGGTTGAATCGTCAAGAACTGGGTTGGGTACACAATTTTTCACTCTCGTGCAGTGATAGACCAAACTTTATCTTTCACTTTTAATAAAACTTGGCAACTTAAGGCCGCTGTCAGTACATCGGTAAAAGTAGTAGAAACTAGTTTAGGCCAAGTAGATTATTGAAGACACATCTAAATTACATATGAGTATGTTAATAAATTACTTATTACACACAAATACAAAGCACAGTGTAGACTTTATGTAATATGTATGTAACAATTGTGTTTCTTATATTATTATATGAAGGTCAGAGTTATGAAGAATTTATTGGTGTATGGAGATATTTAACAAAAGTGGCCACAAATCTTAGCGTTCAATTAGGGCCAGCGCAGGACATTAATATTGTTGAAATATGGTATTAAGTTACACTGAGTTATGACGGTTGCACAACAGAGGAGATTAAAGTGTTGTAAGTATAGTACGATGATCCGAATGTAAATAAAGGAATTGCATTTTATGATTTACTACCATAAGACAAAGTGTTATGATGCGGTAATCCTACGACCGCTATATTCTACAACAGTCAGACACTATATATACAAAAATTATAAGAGAAAAAGGTTAAGTGCGAGTTGCGCAAGGCACCAGGTGTTCCGTGTGAATTTAAATATTGCAGGTCACAGGAAAGTGCAACTTATAAGAGTTGAGGAGCTTAAAGTTGTGAACATATGCGCTTATTTTGTTTGAAATAAACTACAAATCTAAGTTTACATTGTTTTTCGTGTATGTGTGACCTATTAATAACCAATTTTAGAAATAAATCCTCTATTTCTAATGCAAGTTCAACAAATATTCAAGGTCAGCATAAAGTTAGGTGTTGATTTTAAATGGTACAATATCCATTGACTTAAATATTTATTTTTCACTGTGGAAATTTAGTATCAATTTCTTAATATTTATAAGTTATCTATAAAACATATATTATTATATTTCACAAGGTTTTTCGATTTCTAATTTGAAATACGTAGCCCCAATCGAGAATAAATAAAAAAAATTGAAATACAATGTGCACGTTTAATTTCATCTGTTCTTTTATCTTCAGAAATAGTACTAGAGCTTAATTCAGACTAGTTGAGTCAGTGCGTGACTCACCGATACTGTTTACTCGGAACATCGGGACGACCTATAGTTCTGTACCAGACGTGAATAAGCGAAAAAAATAAATTTCCAGACGACATGTGGCCAGATTTAATCCTATATTAGACGGAGAATAGAAAAAATGGACGCTCTTTTTATTTATTTTTTACGTATATTGAGGTTTAAATGCAGTTATTTAGTATAAGTGCTTTTGTTCTGTTACATTTGTTGTTTTCTCTATTGGTTATCTTTCTTGTATAAATTAGCATAATAAAAATTACTTCCACGCCGTATGCCGCGGACAGTAGAGTGGCGGAACTCAACACCGTGCTTTGTCTCGACAACAGCCACGAAGAAAGCCAAAGTGATAACATCGCACACGCCTCATTCACGAAATCGAGTCGCAGGTATTGGCGGCGAAGTAAAATTGCGTAAAATTAAAAATAGAACGAGAGATATCCCCGTCTCGTTCTCGTATATTTTTTTTGAGAATGAAGTAGTTACTTAGTAGTATTTTTGTAGTTGTAGGTGTTTACGTTTTCGGTATCCATTTGTAACTGCGTCACATGTCCATACAGGATGGATAAAAGTCCTGAAAGGAAAAAAATCCTACGTCTGAACTGTTGATGGTTCTTGATATTTTTTTAAATTATTGGTTTGAAATCTTTTACTCTATCTGTTGATCCCGTAAAAGCCTTGTATAAATTGTTAATTGCAATCTTTATTGGGAGAGTTCATAGAAGTTGGTAATTATTATAAATTATTCACAATTTTAATTGATAGGTACGTGAGTCATGGAAGTTTTATAGGATTTGTCGTCTTATTTTCAGTTAGCGGGTATATTCCAAGTGCGAGTCATAATATTCCGTTTATGGCCGTCATCAAGAGACTATTAATTGGTGTAAGTAATCTATTAGGTTTCAGGTCTGTCGTAGCGCTGGATCACAAATGCCTGACACGACAGGTTTTGAGTACGATTCCCACTCGAGATAATAAAATATTTAATATTTTCATCTTCTTCGCTCTAGTGTCGCCTCGTTGAGTTCCGCCACTCAACACGCAATGCCTCCAGAATTTTTGTTTTTAAACATATTTCATTTTAGCTGTTTAAGTATATTTGATACAAAAGGTAATTAAAATGAACAAAATATTAAAGTTGCTATAAACGGTCCTGAGTGCTATTACCAACTCAATCACAAGAAGGCGACTGCGATAATAAAAGTCGAATTTATCATCGAAACTTAAGCATTAGGTTTAAAACTCTCATAAATTACAAGTTAAGTCGGTGTATTTATATAATAGGTTACGTCAACTAATACATTTTTATACCGTGAATATATATTATGTCAGAATAATAAAAATGTATACATATTGAATGTAAGTAGATAAATGATTTATTACTTAATATAATTTTCTAATTAGTTTAAAAAAAAATAGCTTCACGCTGTATCCCAATTATATAGTAGAGAAAACAGATGAAACCTAATGTTAAGACACTCCAACTTTCATACTTTCTGCTCAATATTCAAGACATCTGCTAAGTGGCGAAACTCTCTATCTACCAGAGTTGCAAACATACTACACACAAATAGATATAAAGAAATAACAAATACTCGTATATAATTAAATCAAACTCGACTCTTAAGATGAATTTTAAAATTATAATAAATTATAATATATAATAATTAATTTTAAAATACTAAACTCTTAATGTTTAAAGGAAATTAATATCAAGATTACATTTCCTATAAGTAGTAATGAATTGGAGCGACGTCGGGCGCTCGTGGCGAAACGAATGAGCTTGAAATAGTTCCATGCACCTTTTTAATTCAGCACCTGTAAGCCCGGAAACCTGGCGGAAAATAGACTACGTGATATTTTTGTATATAACTGCAACGTGGCCTAAATTTATGTTATTAGTAAAATTCAATATATTTATTTAGTTTTTAGCTGGCATGGCGCAGTGGCACTAGAGTGTGAATATATATATATATATATATAGTCACTATATTATAAATATAGCATCAAGATCAGGATGTAAATGACAATAAACTTATTATGAAAAGGGTATATGGGAATATTGACAATTTTGGGGTGATAGGGTTATGTAATAAACGTCGGGTCATAAACGGATGTAGGGCGACGCATGTCAGAATACAGTAACGATTACGTTATCTACAAAATTCCATCTTTTATTTAGCGTCACTCTGTATTGTCCATTCAGCAGGTTAGGCAAAAGGAACCTACATAGAAGTTAAAATGATCAGTTCTCCATTTTTCGCCGATTTCTTGGAGGCATTTCGTGTTGGGTGACGGTACTCAACGCCGCGCTTTGCCTAGAAAAAACGGCAAAGCGCACGGCATTTAAATAAATATTACATTTCCTAGAGTGGGGATCGAACCCACAACCTGTCGAGTTTACAGTCACACTTTGTGCCCCTGCGCCACGACTAACTTCCTAAAAATATAATTACTGTTAATTATATTTAATTTTAATTTAAATAAAATTATATTCCTTTAAATAAGATTTATAAGTCAACTGAGCAACGTCCGCTTCTTATTAAATAAGCATATCTATAACTAATTAATAAATAATTGAAGACAAAAGTCTGTAACGTTTTTTTGCGTAATATCTTAAAACTTTACGGTTTGTTTCGACAGTGAGCATTTAAAACTAGACTAGGTTGTTGTTTACTTTTTTTTTCATCTAATAAAGTAACTGTCACGCGTGTCACATACAAAAGGTCTATAACGGTAGGTCAAGTGCTGGTTTCCCGGAGGTGAGGCTTAGACAAAAGGAGTATTTTTTAATTAATAAGTACGTGACACTGGGGTAAAAGGGTGTGAATGGCGCTTTGATGGGAAAAAGAATTGCCAATTAAAACTATTTCTAGATTTGCATAGAGCTTGTCGTGGAGTAAAAATATTTTTAAGAACTTATATATACACATATTTTTTGAAATTGTTGTAATTTTTTTATGTTTTAGACGTCTAATTCTAGTTGAATTTAACAAAACATATTTATATTTATATTTCTTCGCTCTGGTGTCGATGCAAAGCGCGGCGTTGAGTTTTGCCACTTAACGCGCAATGGAATACGCAAAAAGTAGAGAACGGAGTGTCTTACCATTAGGTTCCCTCTGCCCTCTGCTGTGCCTTGCGCACAAATCAATACAGCGTGGTGCTGATTTGATTTATAACTATTAAACCATTTCTTTTAAATCGCAAAGAATACCACATTTTATTGATTAAAAATCACTCAATTAGTGTAAAACACTGTGCTATTCTTCGATTTTCCTGTTATCCCTAGCACTTCTCCCATTCAGACAAGGGCTTTTGTGGAACTCTGAGCTTTCCGCTTAGTCAGAGGAGCGCGAGCGCACCGGCCGCGCGTGTCGCGACGAAGCGAATAAATGAGACGCTATATCAATAGACGCGAGTGGCTTTCATTAGTAATTGAGCAAAATCATTTTTTGTAGTTTATGCAAATATTTAAGAAAAAAATATAATTTGTAGCTTTCTCACAATTTTTTTGTATATATATATACATATATGTGATTTTCATGGCAGCGTTTATTATAGGATTACCTATGTATTATACTTTAAATCGATATTATTAAAATAAATCGGCGGTTATAAATTTAATATCTGCTTCAAATGAAATGTTCATAAAATTCTTTAAATAAATTAAAAACGGCAGATCGTGAGTGCGTTCGGACGATTTATTGTAACGTCTTTTGGGTTCTTCTTTTTGTAAAACAAACGGTTTTTAAATTAACATTAACAAGTAACAAAATACGTGCTCTTATAAATGTTATGTTCTTTTGTGGCTTATTTTAACTTTCGTGGTACATTGTGCGACCTATAATCAGGCCAGTCGTGGCGCAGGGGCACAAGTGTGTGACTGTATACGCGACTAGTTACGGGTTCGATCCCCTCTTGAGGAATTGAAATATATAATTAAATTTATATTTTAATTTCCTCTGGGGGCGAAGAAAAGCGCGGCATTGAGTTCCGCCATTGAACACGCAGTCTCCAGAATTCGGTGAAAAGTGGGGAACAGAATATCTTAACACTAGGTTCCCTCTGCCTGCTATATTAATTTTTGATTTGATTTATATAATAAATAATTATATGTTCAGGTTCAAAACGAATTCTTAGATTATTTTTTTTAGAAATTTTACTACAATTGCAATAATATTATTATTTACGTAATTTATGTTTTGCTATCTTTTCATTATGCGAAATAGGTGTAGGCCTAGTGAAAATCCATACTATTCCACTTTCCGCCAAAACTGAGACGGAGATCCTGTAGGTTCCTACGTAAGTCAATAAATAAATATACATACTGGTAAAATTTTACATTATACTTTAAACAATTCAAAAATATATATTTATTAATATTCTAAATGTAATTTTCAAATAATACACTGTAAAACAAACAAAACTGTCATACACATACAAATATTAGAGTTGTAGATGCGATATAGACACCGATTATTTACCTACATCGAGATTCGAGACTATTTAAAGAGTGGACGGAAACGCCGCTGCCGCCGAGGACGGAGTTCGGCATACTTTTTGTTTGACTTCTTAACTTCGTATGATTTAGGTTTAGCTGTCCAGACTTAATAGATTTTCTTGATCTTAGTTAGTTATTAATTGAATGAATATGTTTAACAACTTTATAAATAAGTTTAATTACTTTTGTATGTTTGAAGCTTTTACAAATCAAGCAGATAGTTATTATTGATACAATTATTATTGTTCCACTTATATTAATTAAATTATATATTTTACAGCTATCATATCAACTAATTCCAAACCCTACCCTGCTGTGTAATCGAATCAGAGAGCCTATATTAAAATATAAAATTAATTAAAATACGTAAGTTTATTATTATTATGATAATATATTATTTATTTTGTTTAAGATTTACCTTGAGACATGTTATGAAGACATTCGAAAATTTGAACAGATTTCTTTTACTGTTCATTGAAAAATTTATTAGCAAATATTACGAAGTTTCATTTATCAATGGACAGCTGCATCGTAGGTACTCCTACATTTTGTAATTAACATCTATAGGGATAGTATTGTAGTATCATTAGTATGTGTTGAGAAACATAATATAATAAAGGCCCGAAAGATTCGAAACAATGTTATTCAATATTCATGTTTATATTTTTTAGTTATATAAATATAAAAAAAAACTCTAAAATAATAATCTATGTATATTCAAATATTTTATCTGTTTTAAATGTACTTGTTCTACTTATTATTTAAAAAAATAGTATAAAATCCATCCACTCATACTTACAAAATACATTAAAAACTTAAAAAAAAAATATTCGAAAAAAATAATACAAAGTAAATATACCTACATACAATCGACTATCGTTTTACAATCACAACATTTATTCCATTCTCTATATTTAGATACAAACAAGAACTCGTTAAAGACATCAGAAGAACAATAAATTTGAAATTGTATCTAACAGATCTAAATTAGACTATACCATGTACGTAAATCGTTTATATTTTCATTTTTCGTCGCTCTGGTGTCGAGGCAAAGCGCGGAGTTGAGTTCTGCCACTCAACACGCAATGCCTCCAGAATTCGGCAGAAAGTGGGGAACGGGGTGTCTTAACACCGAGGCTCCCTCAGTCTATCCTGCTATGTACGGGATACAGCGTGAAGCTAAATAAATTTACGAGCAAACATAATTTGTGACGCGCACCTCTAGTGACGTTCGTATAATAATGTAGAACGTAATAAAACATGGATAAGTGTCTCATAAATACATTTATGGTAATATTACACTATCGCGTTTATCTAATCCTTAAAAGTTGCTTTGTTTCATTTAAATACCACAGTCCTATGATAGAGTGTGATAGCTCTATATTTTTATATTTTTATATTTTTTGTAAAATTTAATTTTGAAATCGTAAAATTTTGAAATTTGAAATATTACATTTTGAATTCTTTATATTGATAATCAGACAATTATTTAATAATAAAATTTATTATAATATCTAAAATTATCTAAATGTTTGTTGTTATTATTATTTAAAATCATATAGTAAAGAAGTTCCACATGAATGTCATTCTCGCAATAAGAACATTTTTGTCCATATCAAAGACGTATTTTGTTGGGTGGTAAATTAGTGGCAGAGTACTTTTATTTTTTCTTAAATAAATATTATAATTAATTTCTGTAGTTCAGAACGATTTCTACGGATTAACAGTAAAAACTGTTACACCTGTTGACTGTGATCTGTGTACACGTCATTGAATACAGAATTTACATTAAATCAATTTTTAATTGTAAACTTTTTAGGCTCCCTAGTTCTAAATGTAAACGAGCTGTGGCACAGTCGCGTTTAACGATTGTCACAAGTTCGTTGCTCCGGCGCACCTTCCGCGGTTATAAATACGCACGTCGAAGTTTTGACACGAGTAAACAAACACTGGTCGGATGTGTAACACACCTTTTATGAGTTTTACGCATCGTTGCGCCATTTCAGCAGAAGCTTTAATATGTAACAAGCAACCCGAAACTCGTACTCTGGATGAACAAATTAATGGAGGTGATGATAATAATTATAAAATAAAATGAGCTTAAAAGAAACAAAAATTATTAAGCTTAAAGATTTTGTAGATATTTTGGTTTACAGAGTAAAAATCAACTTTTCGTTTATTATCATTAAGAAGAAAATACACATTATACATACAAAATATTGGTATTTGAAAACTAGTAAGTGTCATTTTTAGCTGTGACTGCTTAAGACGACTCAACGTAGTTCAAAGAGGTGTTAGAAACGCGTCCTCTTTGGTCTTCCTTTGACGGTTTTCTTTTTATAGAGACCATTTTCAACCAGTAACTCTATACAACACGCCGTGAACGCTATATTATATTATAAATAAAAGACTGAGTTTTCTTTTAGTTTTTTGTAGTCTCGTTCTATTTAGAAGCTCACTGTTTATTTACTAATTAATATGATAATCATAAAAATTCCTGAACTGTCATAATTGAAATTGAATTTTCACTTTTAATACAACCTTTTTCATATGTTGACATAATACCAACATTGCGGTTAAAACGAAAACGCATTTATTTACTTATTTATTTACTTACTAATACTCTATCTATTAAGCCGACGAATAACAACTTCATAATAATATTAATAATGATTTATTATGGGAATATTGGTAAAATTCTTAAGATGAAAGATTCAAATTTACCTGATACCCCACGCATCTCTCATAATTACTATACAAGCTTAAATATCACACAAGTATCGTGGGAGAAACCAAAGTGTACTTATGATTGAGTAATCGAATTTGTTACTTGTATCTGCATCTGCATTTAGATTATTCTTTTCTTTTAATAAAAATAGCGAAGTTGAGATATGAAAGAATTATATTTTTTTAAAAGTTATATATACACACTTTCGCGAACTTATGAAATTTTGCGGGTAATTTTAGAAAATTTTTAGTACTATGCAAAAATGACACTAAAATTTTTAATTAACTACAAAAAGAACGAACATTAAATATGTAGTAAAACTTACTTATCTTATCAATTGTCGTTTTATTATACTAAATCAAAGTCACAGACATTATCAAAAGAACTTTAAATTCAATGTTAACACGCCTAAGCTCGTGAGTTAGAACTAATAGACATAAAATTAATTTCCCACCCACTAAACGGTACCAAGTCATTGTTTTAAACATATCCGCTGTTTCATTTCAATATAATCGTGACTACGGCGCCTACACGAAAATTATGCATATGTAATTGTAGACACAATAGAAGTTTTGCTATTACACTGAGATATGGTGTTTGATTAACCGTTTGTTAAGAACTAGTTTCTACTTTTAGACTCTACTAATTGAATTTAAATTAAAATAAAAAATGTACATAAATCAAATATTCAGTATATAAATTAATTTTTGAAGGCGGTCGTGGCGCAGCGGGAAAAGCGTGTGACTGTAAAGGCGACAGCTAGTTAGATCGATTCCCATTGGAAGAAATTTTTTATTTTCATTTCTTCCTTTTGGTGTCGAGGTAAAGCGTGTCGTTTGGTTTCCCTAATGGATAAAAGCCGAATAAAAAAATATTGTTTATTCATAAATTATAAAGCACTAGATATAGCATCAAAATTGTTCTACATTTTCACGCAAAAACTATTAAATCCTCATGCTTCCTCCGGGGGGTCTATTCCGTATCTCGTATCGCACGACTCATGACGCAGTCTCGTGGGTGGAGGCGCCGCGGATTGCTATAGTAAACATTCTTAGAAGACTTTATCGTATGCGTTCCCATTCATTCGTGAACCATGACGCACGTTTATGCTATACCTGAGTGACGTATCTCTCTCAGACACCACAGCCATAGAGAGATCAGCCAATACTGGTCGTAGTATATCAACTAGTGTATAAATACGATTTAAACTAAGCTTACTTACTGAAGTAAGCAGACTTATGTTGGTGATTGACCAGGAAACTCACGTATTAATGATAAACTGTCGTAACTGTGTCTAAGTGCGGCGTGGAGCAGTAGCATATGTGTGTGACTGTAAACGCGACGGTAGTGGGTTCGTATCTCACTCGGGACAATTAATTACTATTTATTAATATTTAAAATTCTTGGCTACCGCGATAAATATTTGTGGCAACAAGCACGTTGCTAAAAGCTCAACGGAAAAGCTCAAAGGAACGGAGGCTATTATTATAAAACTAGGTTCCGTCTGTCTACCCATATGCAGAGTATGAAGCTAAAAAAAATCTCATTAGTTAAACGCTTTATCCCGCATATAGAGGGACCATAGTGCTTAGTTACTCCGCTCTTATGGAAGATATACATGCTGAGTGGCGGAACTCAGCGCCACGCTTTATGTCGACACCAGAGCGAAGAAATTAAAATATTTCATATCCTTGAGAGAGAATCGAACCACACAGCCTGTCGAGTTTACAGTCACCGAGCGCCACGACACAAAAATGTATTAAAACTATAAAAAAAAAAATATTTTAAAAAAATAATTTTGCTCAACAGCTGTTATACAAAAGGCAGACTGTAATATTTATTTACTGATTGAGGAAAATAGTGATAAAGATGTGTTTGTGACAAAATGATACCCACATGCATACGAGCCCCCCGTTCCATACAGGGCTCCACTGATGACGTCACGCGACAAACACGGTCCATTGTCCAGGTAAAATACAATATGGTTTCGTTAAATCTCCTTTAACAGTAATAAATCCTTAATAATTAACATTTTTGCTATATTTATTATTATTATATATATATTATACATTATTCTATAGGTAAATATAGTACAGCGTTAATGTAACTACCCTCAATTTAACGATTTCCTTGAATTAACGAATTTTTCGAAATCCCCAAAAACTAATTGTAAGATGTAAATACATTACGAATCCATTTCTTCAAAATCTTTTTATAATTAATTTTCAATCTTGCAAAAAATAAAAAAAAAGTATTATTTACTTCTACATAATGAACTAAATTATCTTATAACCTTTACATAATGAATCCTATATAGTTTACTACAACTTATTTGAGATTAAATTAATGTCTCGACATTTATGGTTTAATAATATGGTTGATCTTTCATATAACAGTTACTACTGTTTGGGGTTCAGTAATGTAAACAGCTCATTGACGCTATTGTTTTAAAGTTTGCAATAGTTATCATTTTTAACAGATTTTCAGGTCAGAAAATTTTGTACATATACAAATTCGACTTAACTACCCTACTTTGCACGCTCTTGAACGCTGGTTAGTCCGTTGGTTCTCATGTCCTGCATCCTGACGTCCACCCTTCCTTGAGCGTTGGGGGTGGTCTAACTCCAGAGACAGACATAGCCAGACACTTCCTTCCGACGTACAAAATTCTTATACAAATATGAGTACAGGCCATCAAAATATGCGTAAAGAAGATACTTATTTTAAATTATTTATATTTATTATATATATTCATATTATATTTATATAATTATATATTAATTTAATATTGACGGTGTTAACCTTTCAGCAAATTTACTTAGGCAACAAACCATTATCCCAGTTGGCAATCCGCCACGGTGACTTCAAAACAGGTACCTACTACTGACATCATATCGAGAATAGTGTAACGAACCTGTCACTAGATATTATGAGAATTTATATGCATTAATAGAAAATATTTAATTTCGTGTGAATTTCTATCATGAAACAAAAAAAAATAATTACAGCATATTAATAGGATTTTAACGGTGACTAGTGTATTTCCAAATTCAATACACCGCCGTTTGTAAGCCGTCCGTCCGGCTAGCCCTAGAGATATTAAAAGCTTGCGACCTCATTTCCATTCCAGATTTGCGTTTAACGTTCGTTCATTTGTTTTGTATTTACGTTTCGCCGTAACTCCGTTTGTTTCATGTGTTAGTGTTGTTAAATCATGGAAGATAAATTATTGGACTATTAATTATAAAGTAGACTTACGAGTTTTTACAGATTCAAATTTTCATAATCATCGTATATGTCTCATATGTACATATATATATATATCATATATATTTACTTTTGCTATATCATTTATCTTTATGCATGTATTATAAATATACCAATCAGTGTTATGTAAGCTCAAAGCTTTCAACAAACACTAAAGTTTAAATAGTATACGGAAGGAAGTAAAGTGTACAATGACACAACTAGTGTTGGCACATATTAGTCGTAAATTACAATTAATGGGGAGGAACTGTTAGTATTAAGCGTTAAGTATCCACATGGTGTTATTTCCTTAACAGATTAAAATACTTGAGCATTAAAATATCTTGTTTGAAACATCCTTTGATTGAATGTGATGTAGATTTAGTTATGCACTAGCGACCCACTCGCGTCTTCGCCCGCTTGTACTACAGAGTTATTTATTTTCTCATATAAATTACTTTCGTCTAATCTAATAATATTGTAAAACATAAATAAAAGCAATTGCTTTAGCAGTATTGAAAGTTATTTATTTATGAAATTTTAAATCTAACATTTTTATCCCTTGACCTTACCACTAATTCAGTTTTCATTAATTGTTTCTTGCAAAATATAACAATGAAAACTGTATTCAAGCGTGCACAGGCAAACAGACAAAAAAATATTGTTTTAGATTATATCTTCCATGTACAGATAAGGAAGAGTTACAGTTTTATTATATGTATGTATAGCTAGAATAAGATTATTGCTGATTTAATATTATGAAAATATAATCATGGCATAATATAATGAGGGCGAATACCCTCAATTTGTGTAAGCTTCTACAACACCCTGATCCTATTGGGACGTAATTATCTATGAATTTACAAACAGCTTAACTGAAACAATTATTAACATTATTGACACGGATGAAGTAAAATTTCACATTTCCTATTTTATCCTGCACGTCAGGGTAAGCAGAGAGAACCGAGTATTAATATACTCCGTTCTCCGCCTTCCAATCATACTCTAGAATGGCGACGCTTAATGCCGCTCTATGTCACACACTAGACTATTGATCTATCATCGCGTTTCAGTCATATCTTAATATTATAGATGCTTATAAAATTAAATATAAAATAACAATAAAAACGTCGTATAAATGTATATCGTTGCATTTATTATATTTGACTAAATTATTAAACCTTCCTCAGAATATAATTGGTATCAAATCCACTTCGAGTCCACGTATGTAATACCTACATTTATTTCCCATTTTAGTTCAATTATGACCATATCTTTATAAATTGGGAGTATATATTTTAATAAAAAATAACAAAACTAGTAGTATAACAAAATTATATCTTCGGCATCGTAGCCAAGTAGTTGAATAAATATTTTAATATTATAAATAATATAATATTACCGTATACTTTAATTATTTTCGTGCTGCCATATTCCACAGTCAATGATTCAATATAAAATAAACGATCGACTGCACTTTTGAATTTACAAATTTCATATTACTATTCCGTACTCGCTCGGCTGTCCAATTAGTAATAATTTTGTGTGGAAATACACTTTTAGTTAAAAACTTGTTTAAAATAAATTCATTAATATCGAAATTACTTTATACACTCCACATTTTAAAATGGCTTTCGAAGAGATTTTATCTTAATTAAGCCATTTAGTGTAAAGAAGATGGCGTGTGCACAGATAACAGCGAAATTTGTCAGAATTCTGAGGTCAAAGACATGCCAACTGTTTTATTGATTAACTACTAACGCTTCGAGCTTAAATTGACCCAATTGTTAATAGATAGACTAATTCTTCTATAATTGTATTTAAATTTGCTTATTCAGTTTGTTTGTCGTTTTTATTAATTATGATTTTGTCTCTATTAGAGCAGTTTTAAACTTGTTCTTGAAATTATCTGGTTTCTCAGTATGTTTTTAATGTGATCGAAACGCTAAATCGTATTATTTTTTTCGTAAAGAAAATTATATCCAACTTTAAAGTTGGATTTTTTAAAATTTATTTATTTTAAAATAAATAAATAAAAAAATCGAAAAATTTTGATCTTATAAATAAGATAACAAATAAATATATTATGTTAAACGTTAAATAATAATTAATTTATTATTTTAATAAAACATTTGAAGCACAAGACAAACTTATTTTACTGTAAGTATAGTGTTTATTTGTTACATTACCAAAAAGCCATAAGGTAATGTTTCATAAAGTAGTAGGTAGTTGAAATTGTTATTATATATAAATTGTATATTTTTTAATTTCATATTTTATACTATTTTTATTTTATTTTATTATATTTATTTATTGTGTGAAAAGTTTATATTTAACTTTTACAATAAAACATTAATATTCATAAAAACTCCACCATTTAAGTTATAAATGTCAGGTTTAAAACAGTGTATCGTGTAAAATTTTAATGAAAACAAACAATATTGCAAACATTTTTTTAATATAGCCCCTATATTACGTTGCAATAAGAGCTATATTTTGTAAATATGAACATACAGCGTACAATTGACTCGCTTGGGAAATAAATGATGCTGCATGTTGGATATTGAGGAGAGTTTGTTTATTTTGGGCCGCCGTTTCAGAGGTGAATTTACAATACAATTAAATTGTTAGCAAAAATAACGTATGCCTGAAGCAAATATACATCAAATTGTTATTATTTATTTAAAATATCATTTAGATATTTAGTGATATTATTGTTTTATAATATGTAAGTTTTAAACTATATTTTTAATATTTGCCAGCAATCAATTTCCAAAGATATCCAAAGAGAAACTAGTGTTAAGACACTCCATTCCACATTTTCCGTTTTTGCGAAGTAATAGAAATCCTCACTATTTAATTTCCACGAGTGGGGATCGATCCCACAACCAATGACGTGTACAGACACGCTTTGTACCCCTGCGCCATGACTAGCCTTTATAATACTTTTTTAATATATTACAATTTAATAAACTCTGGTCTCTCTCTGAGATACGGACGGATAAACTCGGACGATACCATCTTCTCATCTTAGAAATATTATATAGAAAAATATTTTAAGGTGTTCGATAAAGCGATAAGATATTTGATTTGTTATGGTAATAGTCCTCCTCCAGTGAGGTGTCTGTCGTACGTGATGTCCATATACAATAATATTTCGGCTGTTATTGTAATTTTGAAACGAAACGGGTATGCTGTTTAATATTATCATAATTTATGTCATTCTTACAGTAATGTTGATATTCAATTTTAGAATTTTAAAATTTAAATATAGTTAAACAATACATATTATATATTTGAATATAGATCAACTTCACGCTGTATGATGCACGCAGCGGGGAAGGCAGAGGTAACCAAATGTGAAGTGTAAGTGGCAGAAATCAACGCCACATTTGCATGTGGCTCCAGGAGCGAAGTGTCGTAACATAAGACTCTAACATAAGATCTCTGCCTAACCTGCTACACGCGGGATACAGCGTGAAGGTAAAAGAAAAAAAAATAGTTTTAAACATAGCACACAATGATATAGAAAGATTACATTGTATTAAATAGGCCCCGTAATGGGAAAAATCAGCTTGTCTAAGACAGACTTTTGCGGTAATTTCCCACAAGGCTTCTATTACGATATTTCCCTTAGGTGAAAATTATGTGGTTTATGAAAGTTACAATAATAAGGAAGAAATTATTTTGCGACCACAATAAATATTGGAATAAAGGTAAAGCTTCAAAATAATAAACAATCAAATATATATTTATTTTTATATTTACGCATCTATCGGTTATGAGAAAGAAACAGAGAGCTAAAATGTATGCCCATAGCTATTGTATCCAAATCTCATAACGATAGTTGTAAACCTGTATTTAAAAACCGCTCTCAAGTCTGAGATGAGTCTTGAGATACAGTTTTCATTCGTGACTTCTATTATATATTCTATTCTAATCTAGCTCTAGTGTACAATTTTCA
>JBAIZZ010000452.1:35801-47403 GCA_037355905.1 Heliconius aoede | reverse complement strand
AAAATACTACAGTAAAAATTGCTATTTAAATGCCACCATTTTTTTTTTAGAAGTCAATATCTTAAAATCATTTCTTTTATTAAACTTAGCGGCAGTACTGCGTAATTTAATTCAGGAATTTACCTTCATATTGTTTAGCTGAAAATTGAATACTGTGTCTAAATTTTGTCAGATCAAGTGTCAATGGTTGTGGGTTCGATTCCCAATAACAATAATAACGAAAATAAATTTTAATTATAGACAATTAAAAAGTGAGCTGAATTATTTGTAAACAAACTTGATTATTTACTCAAAAAATTAAAACAATTTATCAAATAAACACAAATTTATTTAAAGATATTTAATTTATGGTTTAGTAGAGTTCACATTTAGATCACTATAAGTCTTGTCAGGAGCTAATTTATATTCGCCATCAAAGTCATCGATAAAAAATTTCGTTTCGTTAAATATTCTTGCCGTGTTTTTCTTTAAATCGTCAGCCACTTCACCATTTTGTATTATATTCGTTTTAATGTTATATTCATTGGATGGTACATTATTTTTCGTAGATACTTTCTTTTCGTATTTAGGTTCTGTATTGTTTTTGTCCTCCACACGTGTATACTTCTGACTAAGCTCAGTATTCGCCGCTTTATTATCACGTTCTTCTACCATCTTCTCTTTGTGACTGGTAAATCTATTTAAACGTATTTTTTCTTGACAATTTTGCAATAGTGCTCTTAATACATTAGTGTTCAAGTCTATTTTCTTTAGAACTTCCTTTGTAGTTCTCTCGTTTGATTTTATTATGTCAACTATTTCCGATTTTCTGTCAATATTTTCAACGCTTGACTTAGATTTCGCTAAATTATATGTTTCTTCTAGCTTTTTGATAGACTCAAGCACTTTGTTAATTTTATCATCGTTATCAATTTTGAGTTTGTCGTGGGAAATATTGATTGTTTTGATTTGTGAATTATTTTCGTTACTTGCTTCAATCATTTGTCTCAAATGCTGACTCTCTCTCAGTAAATTTTGCAATTCTTGATCAATTCTTTTTTTGTGTAACTCTAATAATGTTTTCAAAGGCTTTTGGTGATTCAGCTGTTGTTTCGGTGGTTTAATAGTGCTTCTTCTTACTACAGAAGACTCATTTAACTTTTCTATTTTAGATATTTGCGAAACGTTAAATAATGAAAAATACCGTAAACCATTTTCATCAAAACTTTTGTTTACACTTGTGTGAATTTCTTTAAAGCCTTCATCAACGTTTGTGGAATTATTTTTAGGGGTTAACTTAACTGTTATTTTATATTTAGATGGTGAAGCTGGTGGCATTATAGCATCAAAAATTTCATCGATTTTAGGTTCACTCGTGTCGCTCTCTGTAGTGCTTTCTATTTCTTTTTTTAATTTATGATTTTTACTTTTCAATAATATTCTATAACTTTGATCATTTGTAGGGTTGGAAACGTCGTCAGTGGTTTCTTCAATAGATCTTACATGATGATCTAAAAAGAGATGTGGATATTTAGACATGAGCCTATTTTGTCTCTTCTTAGAATTATATAGTATACTAGAATATATTGGTTGTACATCCTCATGTTGAATTCTATACGCTTCTTTAAATGGAAGTGTTTCATCATATTTGTTTTCATTTCTCTTATCAGTTAGTACGAATGGATTATCTGGTTCTCTTATATCGGAATATATATTTTCTTTAGACAGTAAAAATATATTTTCATCAGAATCTTTAGGGCCAACGATAACCGGATCTCTAGCGATTATTCGTATTTTATCTATCTGCCGTTTGTTTCTTTTATTTTTTAAGAATATTTTCTTTTTCGACATTGAATTTGTATTAATATATTTACTAAGTTTAATTTTAGATTTAATATTAGAAATTTTCTTGACACTAACTGATCTTTTAGTCCTGTTGTTTTTTTCTGTCAATGCTGCAAGTGATTTAATTTTATGACCTGCACCCCTCTTTATTATAAAAGGTAGTTTCAAATTTATATTATTCGATAATATGTTGGTGTTTTTCATATACAAATTATAAAAGATAGGGTTAATGCTCTTTTTATTATTTATAATATAAAGTTCTTCTTGTTTTAAGCCAATTACGTTTTTATCTAAGGGCCAGATGCTTTTTTTTATGAATTGATTAAGCGAAAGATTGAGTTTTGATCTTGTTTCTGTTAAAGGTGTCTGCCCTTTAAGTTCATTAACAGCTCTTTTGTTAATTTCATGTCTATCTCCATTCACATTGTTTTCTTCTCTTATATTAATTTCATTAATATTATTTTGAGAATATGGCCGACGGTACTCTTTTATGAGGCTTTCTAAGCCATTGAACATTTTCATACTGTCTTTGTCCGGTTGCTCTGCAACGTATCTACTTATTCCTATAGAAAAGCCAGTGCCGTCGATGTCCTTTAAAAATACAGTAGTATTTTCGGCATTATTATTAGAAATACCATTATCTATTAGTGAATCATCTTTTAAAGATTTTTGTGACCTTTGGGCGATTTCATTTTCTAAAACACTATCATAATTTACTTTAAGTTCTCTTAATTCTGCTGAATTTATTGACTTTGAAACTGTTAAAAACCTAGGACCACCTAGTTTTGTTTTCCAAGAATCTCCGAATTTATTCAACATGTATTCATGTCTTTCCAGCGTTTTATCTATTGGATCAACTTGTCTCATTTCTATTCCCTCTTGCGATGGCAGTATACTTTTTAATACTAAACTTTGACTTTTTATATCAATAGGATCTTGAAATCGCTTAATAAATTTTAAATCTTCAGAATTTTTTGCATATTTTTCATCATCCGTTCGCAGTGCCTTTTGAATTTTTGTAATAAGAGATTTTATCAATTTCTTTTTCTTTTCTCCTAAAACACCTCTACCATCATAATGTGTTTCTATTTCTACAAATAATTCGTCGTCATCCTTATTTGATTTAATTACCGTAGGTATTGAAGTAGGACCGTCATTTAAGTATTTTATTTTTATCTGTCGTTTCAACCGTTTTCTCTTGTAACTTCTAAATTCATTATTTCCATCTAATTTATAATCAATTAGAGGATGCGATCTTAGATATTCATCTATAATTGTATTCAATATATTATTTTTCTGCTGACCAGTACTATATTTCAATGTGTCAGATTTGAGCTTGTCACCTAAGTTCCGCGCTGTTCCTCGTGTTACCACTTCGATGTCATCGTTAAAATTTTGATTCGGTTTGAGTGACGATGGCTCTTCTTTCATTTCATTTACTTTAACAGGTTTGCCATTATATATCAATTTAATAAGACCTTCTACGATATCTTTTTCTCTGGAAAAATTGCAATATATTGACTACAATATAATACAAACGTATTCAGTTTTGTTTAAAATGTACTTACGTGTTATTTATACTTAAATGCCTTTCAATAGGTTCGTTTATTTCAATTGTGGTTTTAATGAGTAGTTTTTTATCTATAAATATTTCAATAATAATATCATAATTTATACCAATAAAAATATAATGTACTTAATAATTGCCTTTTAATAGATTTCTATATGATTAGAGTATCTTTTTGTTTTGTTTATGACAAATTCATGTATAATACATATGAAGCCGAAGATGAATAATGTAAAAATACACTTTTTTTAACTTCACACTATATCCCCACCAGGAAGGGAAGAACGAACAGAACGTCAAATACTACGGTCTCTGCATACTTCTTTCACCTCGTTCACTGTCATTAACGTCTTCATAATACCTATGCCCTCCGGGGGAGTGCTTTTTACTTGACCTTCCTTCAGTATCATCAACACGGTGTTTTCGAAGCTCAACCGAAGTCTCCCCCTAGCATGTACAGAGTTACAAATACACAAAATAAATTGATGATTTACAAGTTTTTAGCAAAAATGCTAAATCTACTAAATCTTGGGAACGGAGTGCCTTAACACTAGGTTCCCTCTGCCTGCCCGCTGCTGCTGCTGTGTGCGCGATACAGCGTGAAGCTGATCTACTAAATCTGCACCAGAACAAAAATCTCATTGTCATACACAAAAATACCTGTTTTGTTTTTCGATTGTTGTTGCTCTATTTCATTTCTCAACTTTTTACACTTTATTATTTCCTCAAAGAGTTTGTGCTCTTCATTATATGTATTAGCTATTGCTGTGTCAGCTTTCTCTTTAGAATTCACAATAATATCTAATATTTCAGTATCTATAATCATATTTATTATTTAACTACGGCTAATATAATATGTGGCTGCACCTAAATAAGTGATTTTTAATATGTATTGAGTTTGAAACATTTTAATGGGTTATTTTTATTCTTCACGCTTTTTACTCCGTATAGCAGAGTGGGAATAGAGAGCCTAGATCATAATTATTTCATTTACGGCCAGTGAATTTAAAACCAAATAAAGAAAACATATAGATTGAGCATCTTAAAATATTAGTTTTATAATCCATACCTTTTCTTTCTTTATCAGGATCATTATTATAACTTTCCACAAGCTCGCGAACCTTTTTATAAACTTGGTTTAAATCCATATGTCCTATAATACCTTGTAGCAGTATATTGTGCATAGCAAGATGCATTAGATCTTCATTTCTAACTTCTATTTTACTTTTATCTCCTCTAGACGTATCATTAATAGTAGTTGCTTTTACAGTAGTTCCATCTTTTGGTATATCCTCATTATCTAGTTCTTCTAAAAGACTCTCTAAACGATTTGTCAATGCTCTCTTGTATGCAGAATTTTTTAGATTTTGAAAATTGTCCGAGTCTAAAATATTTATTTATTAAAAATAATATCATTTATTTGAGGCCAGTTGTGGTGCAGGGACATAAAGTGCGACTGTAAAACCGATGTTTGGTTTGGTTGTGGGTGCGATCCCCACTAGAGGAGATGAAATATTTATTTAAATTTTTATATCCATTTTTTCGCTCTGGTGTCGAGGCAAAGAGCGACGGCGAGTTCACCACTTAACATGCATTGCATAAGAATTCGGTGGAAAGTGCAGCTGATTTAATTTAATAATTATGTTATTATGTTAAATTAATAATTATTATTGATAATAATAATAACGTTTTATAACTTTATTCATTTTATTAGCTTCACGTTGTATCACGACAATATGTGTAGATCAGTATAGGCAGAGCAACCTACTGTTAAGCAACATCTCATCATAATTTACGAGATATTGCGTGGCGGAAAACAATGTCGCTCTTTGTGTATATAAGCAAATAATTAAATAATTCTTTTCCTTAAGTGAAAATCGAACCCACAACTGTGGCACTCATTGCCAAACCCTGTGACGACGCGGCCATGAATAATTTCAGTTTCTATAAAATTACCTAAAGATCTTCTGGTCCTGTAAGATGGATCTTCACTGTCGTTTGGGTCTTCCAAAAAATCAATTGCTTTTGGTACATTGAATTCATTTTCGTTGACAGCAGTACTCACTTCTAATTCTTGCACATCTAAATCAATACCAGTTATATTTATAAAATTAGAATTAGCGTATAGAAAATTCATAATTTACATATGGACGCTCTATCATGGAGCATGCATATTTTGCAGGGTAGACACAGATTTATATGATGTGATGAACTAAAAAATCCCCAAAGTATAATTTATAGGTCTAGTTCAAAAATACCATTACTAAGTCTATTTTAAATATATTTAAATAGATTTAGGTACGCTTTTAACATTTTTAATTTTTTACATTTTAAAGTGTTATTCCACACTTATGAAAAAATAATACTTTCTTTTAGAAAAAAATTAAGATTTTTACTCTAGCTACGTTAATTTTTTTGGAAGATTTCTTAAAAAGTAGACTTACGCTTTTTATAAGATAGCACGTCATCTAAATTAACAAAAAAATTGGTCAAAATCACTGTAAAAAGAAGGGCGACACCTAACAAAGTTAGGAAAAACACCCTGTAGAATACCACGTCGTAGTCCCATCGCGACATACGGAGAAATTTCTGAAAATAAACATGCATTTACAAATAGATCTGATGTTTTTTTAGACCGTCTACAACTGTGTTGTCGGGTCGATTCTCACTCGGGGTAGTAAATTATTTTCACTTACACTCTTTGGTAACCAGGAAAAGCGCAAATTAGACAGAGAGAACAAAGAATTATGATATTTTGTTGCCCACTTTCTGTCTAATTTTCGACACCTTGAGTATTGAGTTACGGAGTTGAATGCCGCGCTTTGTCTTCTAATGCACCAAGATGTCCGCGACTTTCATTTTAAACATATATGTTAAAGATATTATCCATATTGTATATTTACTTGAAAATATGTCAGCCTTGTTCACGTGTGTTTCCACACCACTAGTGTTCTTGAATGAATATTTTGTAAACATCCTTTAAGGATTACAATGGACTTTGCGTTTTTTACTTGTTATTTTGTTCATAGTAAATCGTTTCATTTTTTTAAATGATAAGACTCATTTACGAATGTTTCCCAAATTCCATGTTTTTAACTTCGAATAGAGTAAATGACGCCAAAAATACGCATATAGCAGGGTTACCAAAAGAAATCTAGTGTTAAGACACTCCGCTCTCCAAGCGCTTTTACATTCTGGTCTTGATACTTATCATACACATACACACAATGTCTCAAAGTTGTGCGGTGAACAGGTAACGAGGAACGAGGGAAAGGAGTAGCACTAGGTTTCCTCAGCCTACCCTGGCACATAACAACGTAGGCAATATGTATCTCCCATATGCAACAAACGTTTGAAAATAAAAATATCGAGAAATTCCTGAAGTTAAAAAAAATATTGATAAAAATGAATCGTTTGTTGTTAATTACATTTAAATGAATGAAGCAATTAACATATTTTATAACGTTGCTACTGCTTAATATAATTTATACTTAACAGCTATTATGATAAACAATTCCGTTGGTCGCGGGTTCAATCCTGAATCATATAATTTATTAATTCAAAATATCAAATTTCATTTAACAGTTGGCAATTTGTATTATTTAGGAAGAAATAACTGCAACACAATGTAGTTCTTATAATGAGAATATCTTCAGTTCAATCATCAGTTTTTGGGTTCCTGGTTCACCGCTTTAGTAACATATTTAAATATTTTTTATTTATTTCAGTACACCCCCTAGCAGTGTGATTTTTTTTCAACTCTTTCTGCTAACTCTCCGCCCGACCATTTACTAGGTAAAATAGAAGTATGGAAGCAAGCGTACAGCTTGCGAATTCAACTGTTTATTAGGTATATATGGTTTTGATAAAAATTATTATATTAATTTTGGTATAAAAATATCGATCCTAACTGTATCGAAGATAAAAGATAAAAACATCATTAAATAAACTATATATTCTATTAATTGACGCATTAACCACTAGTCCAAGAAAACAAGTGTAGTGTACACAATGTCTATGAAGGTATGGTTTTTCTATTTTTCAAGTAGGGATAGGGATATTTCTCCATTCTCTGTTTTAGTATTCTGAGGATGTACAGGAAAATTATTAAAAATAGTTACTTATAATTTACAGCATGGTAGTTATTAAATTATGGCGGCATTTTCTATTGAGTGGAAGAACAACGCCGCGTTTTGCCTCGTTACCAAAGTGATGAAATGAAAATATTTAATTTCCTCAAGTGGAAATCGAACCAACAACCTGTGGCCTTGCACCGCGACTGACCGAAGAACTTAAACAATCTTAAATTGGTGTGTTGCTATGCTCGATCTGCCTACAGCGGAATATATAGTAGTTGAAACAGAATTATAATAAATCTTTATAATGTAACAGCCACAATTCACAAACAAAAATAAAAAATGTAATAATTATTTTATTCCAGGTCTTAATAGTCCTGCTTTTGTTTGGCGTGCAGCTGTTGAGCGGTCAAACTGTATCTAAACTACAGGTGAACATATTTTGTATTATTTTCATCCGTATTTAACGATCGAGAATACGCGTTCTTTATTGTAACATTCTGTCACGGATATTTCTTTTACATTACAATACATGTATTGAGTATTTATAAATGTATAATTTCAAATTTATATTATTAAAGTTAAATATTCAATTATAAAAATAAAACATTTTAAACATTTATTAATAGTATTTATCATTCAGATAACAAACGCTCTTTAGACAGTAAGTCACATTGAAGGGTTACTCGTTAATTCATCATCATTAAGTAATTAAGATGAACAGTCGTCGCTATTCTTTGTTTCATACACAGAATTATGATCAATGAAAGACAAAAAAGAGACTAAGCAGTGTTTCTTTGTCTCTTATATACTTCTTCCAGAATGTTTTAATTTGATATAAAAAATCAAATAAAATCAGCTTCACGCTGTATCCCGCACACAGCAGGGTATCCCGCATTAATCTCGTATTTTTTCGCTATGTGTCATTAAAATATTGCACAATTTTGTGAAGCGGCGTGTTCAAGTTATTTTCTTTCTTTTTCGGAATTATGAAACACTAATTCCGGGAAAGACACAAAAATATGAACAAAATGAAAAAGGTACTATGAAAACTCACGAATGAGGTCTGTCGATATACCGACATAGGTAAAATATGTACTTAGCGAAAGAGCTATGCAGTTCCGATCAATGCTTATCGAAGCGCCTATAGTCAGCTCAGACCACACGCGTGTACTTAAACGTTAACTAATTCATAATGTGAATTGTCGTAAAGAAAATTACAAGTTTAATTTGGTATCATTAAAGTTTTTTTCTTTATTTCAGTTTGAAAACGGCACAGAAGTATACCAGATTATAGAACTACAAAATAATACAGTGGAATTCGTAAATCCTTTGAAAAAACAGCCGACTTTGAGAGAAATAATCTTTTACAAAGTAGTTGAAAAGCCTTATATATCGAAGAGTGATGAACTGGTAAGAAACAGCTATTTATTTACCTATTTTTTAACTTGTCGCTGTATATAACATGTTACAGAGTAGGCAATTCCGCACAATTTTCAAGACACTGCGTATCTAGTTACAAGTTCGATTCGAACCTGTATATACCTGTAAATACCGTCTAAACTCTATAAGTCTCTCTCCACATTCAAAAAGTAAAATAGTTACTCATATAGTCTAGTCTAGTAATATGTATAGTTTGTTATAGCATATTTAGCTTAATGCAGGCTGTACACATACATCCATTTAATTTTCCACAGGAATTGGTTACTAAGGAAAAAGAAAAACCGACAGAACCGGATTTTGACGAAACTATTCGACCATTTACAAATAGTCACGGCCTTCAATTCATTATATGGGGAAGTCAAAGTCAAGATGAGGTATATATCATTACATAATATATAATGTATTTGTAGTCATTACGTTAAACATCTTGATGTATCTTTCTATTCCAAATGAAATAAAAACCGGAAACTAAAAAGGAACAAACAAAAGGAACTTAGAAGCTTAATATTTTTATATGATTCGAAAGACATATACTTGAATATTTGGTATTAATTTCATCTAGATATCTCGACGCAAACTCGAGATAAATAGTCTTTACAGACTGATAACTTTATAAGGGTAACAACCACATGAGGAGTCCATTTTCACCTTATGAGGTAAAGCGGTACCCATAAAAATTGTGAAAATCGATAACTTGTGAATGGTTATTGACAGAGTTAGGTTATAACATTACGGTCCATCAAATAAATCTCCTCATAATACGCGCCGTCTCAAGCAATACTGATTTCTGCATCTGGCTCTTAATCCAACACCTAAGATATTAAGATGTGAATTTAAACTTCTCGCCATTAAGCCGTTAACTGAAATCACTATGACATAACATTATTATTCTGTGCTAACAATTTATAGCTTACTATCACATAAAGTTTACATCGTTTTTGATAACTTCAACTTACTTATGATCAATTATAATTAAATTGAACCATATATAATCTATACAAATAATTAGATATTTTATACTTACAGAACATTGAATATACAAATGCACCCGAAAAGGAGGAAGGAAATGTAAACAAAAATCCTAATAGTACTAACAGTGATAGTATTGAAAATCATGAGAATGACGATAAAATTATTCATAATACAAATAATTATGATAAATTAAATGATGATGATAAAAATAATTATAAAAAATCTCACATAGATAAAGATGAAGATGATGATGACGATGATGACACAAGTAATAAAAAGAAATCTAATATTGATAAAGAGGATGATGACAATAATGAAGATAATAAGGATGCGAATAAAAAACACTCAAATGATAATGGCGAAACCGAAGATGACGACACTCTTAAAGATAATGACGATCGCAATAGTGCTAAAAAGGCTGTAGATAACACAAACGAAGGTGATAAGTTCCCTGAAGAAAAAGTCAAAGACGAAGAAGTGAATACAGAAGAAGTAAGTACACTAAGAGTTTGTGTTTATAAATCAGAACATTTAAAATATAGCTAATAAATGCAATGTTATTGTGAGGGATCCATATTTGGTGAATAAAACATTTTCATCTGTTAACAATATATAATGCTACTGAAAATTTTCTTCCCAAAAGACTTACTAGTCTGAAGATAACTGAGAATTTTGATCTCAGTAAATTTACATATAAAATTTAACTTTTAATGCAAAATAAATGTGTGAAAATAAAACAGATATAATTAATAAATAATATTTTATGAAATTTTTCAGGTATATGCGACTCACGAACGAAAAAAAAGAGAATTTAATTATCGAGTAAGTGAATCATTTATTTTATTTGTCATATACTTTTGTTAGGTAACTTTGTAAGATTGGTATGTATGAAACCTGGCAATTATACGTAACCTACATGACGATGCAATATGGCATCATCAATCTAGTCTGACGATAGAGTCAGGAACTGAATAATGAAAATCTACATAGTCAACCTTTCGAGTTTAGAGTCCGAGCACATTTTACAGCTCATTTAATCTACTAAAATTTTAGCTATATATATTTATTGATTTTTAAATTCTGTCATATATAAGTAATATTGAATGGAAAATGTTACTACATTTTTTATTTTATCTCTACACCTGATTATTTCTTCCAGAACGTCCCAGAAGCACCAAAATTACCAGACTTAGACGTGAAAGCCTTTCCTGCTTATGTACAACGTATGTTGGCTAGTAGACCTGTAAGCTATCCAATATATTTTTTTATATATTTCACATTACATTCTTTACACTATATTTTCTGCTCTTTGTTTTAACGGATTGTCACTCTGTCATAAAATAACGCACTTAATAATAATTCTAATACAAGCTTATAATTATCAGTTTTCAGTCAAAATATATATTATATTGCAAATTTTAATCAGTTGTCAATATCTATATTATGAAGTAATATAAAAAAATCCAGGGCGCGTTTTTTATCTCTCTATCTCTATGACATGAATGTCCATAATACATTTAAAACTTAATGTATAAGAAAATCTGACTATAAACATGGTGGTGTGTGGAGAACGGAGTGTCTCAACTCTAGGTTCCCTCTATCTACCGTGATATATACGGGATACAGCGAAAAGCTTAAGAAAAGGTATTCATGTTTATATTATCTTCATTTTCCAGATTTTCACGAACACTCAAGATAGGGTAAAAGTAAGAAATAATTA
>JBAIZZ010000452.1:14352-35701 GCA_037355905.1 Heliconius aoede | reverse complement strand
TCGGTAAAAAATATAGTTTCTTTTTATTTAAAGTTTCAAATAGGAACTGAGTGTGTAAATATTATTTAAAAATAGTTACATACCTTTGTATTTGTTATTAAAAATAGAAAACATTATTACTAATATAATTTGTAATATAGAGCTGCCTTGACATATTTCCAATTAAAAAACTCATTATTATATACAAACAGATAAAAAATATTTAATTTTTTAGTGCAAGATGCACAATGACAGAGTAAAAATGTATTTTAGCTGCATAACATTTCATCTATCTATGCAGATAGAAGAAACTATTTAAAAAAAATATTTAAAGAATCTTATAAAAATATATAAAAAGCTGCATACAAAGTTTGTTTGAAGTAAAAATTGATTAAGAATTATTTACATTATAGTTAGAAAGGAAGACATTTACATGTAATTATAAAATAAGACTTTTTTGAAATAAGAAATTCTGATAGTAAAAAATAGTATATAGAAAAATACAAATTCATATAAATATTAAAAAATTACAATTTAAAAAATGTGAAAAATATGAAATATCTTCATTTGAGTACAAAAAGTACTACTCTTATATAAAAAAAGTTAAAAACCAGTAAATTAATAAATAGTCCACATAATTTTTTTATTATAAGACAAAACCGTTGTGCATACCAGGTTGTGCATATAGATATATAATAGTTATTTATTGTCTGTGACAATATAATGTAAATACCAAAAAAAAATTAAACTAATAAATAAACTAATGGTTTGTTTTAAACGTTATAGTTAATTAATAAGCCGATAATAAAAAATATATAAGTTTGTTTTTTTTACCTATGTTATTTTTCATAAAAATTCTAGCAATTACCTAATATATATGCAGGGCATGGGAGTTATGGTGTATTTATAATATATAATACGTGATACTTCATATGTTCACATATACTCTCATCTGTAACAAAAAAATAAAACAATTCATAAAAAGATCTGGAATCTTAGTCAGACATTCTTATGTCATCATGAATAGAACTAGTAAAATGTGAATCTATTTGAAGATGGATGTATGCTCCACTTCACGCAAAAACTACTGAACGTATTTAGATGAAACTATACAATAATATAGGCGAAGCCGCGTAATTAAATATTATAATATAGAAAAACATAATATAATCTGTACATACCTATGTTAATTATCCGTGATCCTTAGTTCAGCTAGTTCCTTTTCTTCGTCTACTTCGTCTTCGTCTTCTGATCCGTGGACGGACGCTGCTGGAGTTGTTGCCCCTAGAAGACGTTTTTTTTTAATTATTTAAGTTTTTATAATGCATAAAAAAAGTTCAAGACCATTGGGTAAAAAGCAGATTGTATAATGTATGATATTGTATGTAAAGTGTTTGAAAGTATCATTGTAAAACTGTAATAAAATAGCCCTAAGTAAAATACTTATTAAGAAAACGTATGGAAATTTTAACGTAGCAGGATATAAACCCGCACCTCTTTGGAAACCTTTTACAAATTACCGCTACCCAAAGACAATTGCTTAGAATTATTTTTTGGTAAGAGAGAAAACTATTTTTAAAATGTTTTCTAACATTTTAAAGTGTGAAATAACACTTTAAAATGTTAAAAAATATTGCAGAGGCAATCTCATTTCTGTACTCTTGTAGGACTTAAACATCAAAATTATAACTAGTACTAAGTTCAGTTTAAGCAGCAGATAAACGAGAAAAAAAAATTGTTGAAAATTTTGAAAAAGTTGAAAAAAGATAGGTCTAATATACATAAAAAAACCAATCAACCATTTCAATCGTGTCTTTTCTAGTAAATTGCATACATGTAATTTGTTTTTATTTAAATTTTATTTATTTTTAAACTTTCAATCTATATGATTTAAATAATTAATTCCAAAAGGATCTGAAAGATCCTTAAGATGTTGCGATTTATTTCTTTTAAAAAAAGTATAATAATATACATAATTTTTTTTACATCATAAACAATCAATGTATAGTATAAATCGACCAATTTATAATTTTCGAAAAACACATAATTTTTCCTTGGGCCTCTTCTGTCTGCTTTTGTATGGTGATTGTAAATCAATCAGCTAAGTGATTCTAAACTATTCAAAAACTTCTCGCCACCAAACATTCTTTTTACTGTCAAATAAAGAAATTTACTCAACTACTCTACATGTGCCAAAGAAAAAAACCTCATTATGGTGCTAGTGGTGCGAAATATCAAAAATGTTATGTTTTGTAATTAAACTTCCAACACCGATCAAAAACAACTCGTCAACCTATCAACCAACCGATCCATCAGCACAATCGCCCAACTTAGCTATCAATTGTTCAATCTGCTCGGTCACAGTTTCATTCAACGGTTCCAAAAAATCGTTAGCCGCTTGATATTCCTCGTGTTCAGATTCATTTAATCCTACATTTTTCTCGAAAGCAACTTCTACGTCTTTGCCACTTTCTAAATCCGTTATTTCTAGGATTTCCAACGATTTTCTGATAATGGCGTTTCTTTTGGTGTCAATTTCTGTTTGTATCTCTACGTCTTTTGTCTCTTTATGTTGTTCTATTTCTTTGTGGTATGAGGCTGTTAGCCATGACATTTCGTGGTGACTTCTTCTCACTGAAGAAATTTAATTTCTCTATCTTATTTAATTGGTCTATTTTTTATGTTCTACTGTTATTTTTATAAGCTTCACGCTTTTTCCCGCAAAAAACAGAGAGAAATTAATATCAAAACACCCCACAGCACAATTTATTACAATTCTAAGTGTGTCAATAACTTTTTAACAAAGTAATATTATGTGTAGTTAGAAGTGTGATGAAACTATCATTAAGTTCCCTCTGCCTATCCTGCTATTTGCCGGATACAGCGTGAAAAAGATATTAAAAAATATTATAATTTAGAACTTACTAGAATGCGTAGGACTTGGCGGCTCAGATATAGGTCTTGGGTAGTTGAATCTCTTGCCTAACTCGCGGTCCATATGGTCCACATAGTCCGGATATACGATTTTCAACGCTTGTGCTCTAGCTTGACGGTAGTACTGAAAAAAACACAGTATTTTTTTTAAAAAATACAGTTTATGGATATATATTTTTTGGTGTAATTTGCTCGGGCTTTTAGTATTTTATTTATTTAAGTTTCCAAACGTTTGTACTTAATTTGCAACAAAGCTTATTATTTTAACTTTATATCTACTACGACCAGGCTTAAAATATAAATAGGTACGTATTTTAAAACATTATTAAAACGATGCTGGATATCAGTTCTAATTTTCCGCAATGGCACGTTATATGCTGATGCAACTAACCACCTTTTAAAAATTTTATAATTTTGTAATACCTCTAGAATTCAGCGGAAAGTAGGGAACAAAACGTCTTAACACTAGGTTCCCTCTGCCTATCCAACTGTGTGCGGGTTACAGCGTGAAGCTGAAGAAAAATAATTTATAACTTACAATGCCTAAATTTCTCCAGTCCATTAAATCTGACAATCTCTCAGTTCTATTTCTTTGGATGATACGTTGTCTACGTGTTAATCTGTAAAATACAATAAATATGTATTACCTGTGATTTATATTATGATAAAATACGAAATAAAAGAATGTTTTAGAGTGAATTATTTTCATGTTCTCTCTCAAGACAAGACGCGGTTTTAATTTCCGCCACTCAAAACTAAATGTGTCGAAAATTGTAACAGAAAGTAAGTGTCTTAACAATAGGTTCTCTCTAACAACCCTGCTATAACAGGGAAAATAATAACAATTAAAAATAAGAAGAATCTTACTTAGTAAAATCAAACATATACTGGGCCAGTTGTTGCACAGAACCCTCTAAGGATATGTATCGACGATCCACAACATAAATGCCGTATGACATGGGATCAGCTATGTGATCTTGCATAAAACAGCCGAAACCTGGGGATTTTAGGTATATATATTATAGATAACCTGGTATTATAATGAAAATTTGAATAAATTAGTATTGATAAACAACATTATGATTTTTTAACCTTTTTGAAGTGTTATTCCACACTTAGGAAAATAATACTATAGAGAACATATAATTTTTTTATTTTTAGAATTAAAATATTTAATAAATAGCATTCTCTCTCGCCAATTGATAATTCTAATCTAAAGTCTAAAAATAATCATCTTTGGGTGGCAGAAATTTGTTAAATCTCCCTATAGAATTGTAGAATACCATAAATAACTTGTAACAAGCGTATAAATATTTAAACGTAGCTCGATGAGAATGTATGGCTTAGTCGGTCAGAGCGCTTGGACGATTTCCAAGAAGCGCGTTTCAATCCAGCTTTCTTAAAAGTATTAATTAATATTATGATTATTATATTTTCGGATCGGATCAGGGTTACAACGCAAAGCAATAAACTTTTGAGTTAAGCCATTCAACACGCAATGCCTCTAGAATTCAGCGGAAAGTAGGGAACTGAAATATCCTAATGGGAGCGGAGTGTCATAATACTAGGTTTATACTTTGCCTGCCTTCCTATGTGCGGGATAAAGCGTGAAGCTATGACAAGAATTTTTTAACGTGTTAAATTAAATACGTCATCAAAATCTCTACCAAAAAGATATCATTCACTAAATCACTAAAATCACTTACCAGACAAATTAGTAGTGACACTCGGTATCCCCATGACCGTGCACTCGGCAGGCGTGTACCCCCACGGCTCGTAGTACGACGGAAACACCCCCAAGTGGCAACCCCTGACGAACTCCTCGTAGTCGAGGCCGAACAGAGGGTTCGTTGACGTTAGGAACTCTGGGTGGAATATTACCTGGAAAGAGATAGCTCACTAAGTTTTTCTTTCATATTAATTATTATATATAAGATTGTGCCGAATGTTTGTCACAACTGCCTTACTTATATTAAAATAAGTTATCACTATAAATTTTTCCGAAAATTCTTTACAACAATTTTTTGTTTTTTTTATAAGTCAATATTTATAAAGTCTTGCCAACGTACCTTTACTTTATCGTTGACAGTGTTAAATAATTGACAGCGACGTATTGACGTCAAAACTGGATCGGTCCAATCATCCACCTGTCGAAAAAAAGCTAGTGTTCAGTGTTATTTTTTTATCTACAATGGAAATCTATTATAACACTCTGTTCTTGAAAATTTTCGAACTTTTTTACCATGGTGCCAGAGCTAAGTGAAAACATTAATAAATAATATTTCATTCTCTCAAGCGGAAATCGAACCCACAACACTCACGCACTCCGCTTTTATTATTATTAACGCCATAGTGACGCATATAACATGAGAGGCGGAAATTTAGTGTCAAAGCACTCCGTTCGTTTCATTTCCACCTAAATTCACGGCATACGCTGTACTTACACTTACTAGAACACAAAAATAAAAATATATAATTTATATAGTTATAGTATAAGTTACTATAAAAATATATTATTTATAGCAACTAAAACTACGTCTAATCAATTTTTAGTCTGTAATAATATTATAAAGCAGAAGACTTTGTTTGCTTACACTCGTTAATCTCAGAAAATAGCGGTTCTTTTTTTAGCTTCACGCTTTATCCTGCACATGGCAGAGTGAGGGACCCTGGGAACCTAGTGTTAATACACTCTCCCATTAAGAACCTTCCGTTCCTACTTTCCGCTGAATTCTGGAGGTTTAGTGTTGAGTGGCAGATCTCAACACCTTGCTTTGCGTCATTTATGAAGCATTACTTAGCTTCGCGCTTTATCCCTAGCGGGGTTGTCAGAGAGAACGGAGCGCCAAACGCTACGGTCTCTACATAGCTGTTCCGCCTCGTCCACTGGAAAAAAATTAATATTTAACACCCCCGTGTAGTAATTGAATCCACAACCTGCCGCGCTTACAGTCACACACGTATGTCCCTTCGCAATAACTGACCTCAACTACTGTTTCGAATTGAAAAATTATCATCGATTCATGCAATTCCACTAAAAGCTAAAAGCTAGTCTTACTTACCACGTTGTGCGTAGTAATAGGCGGTAGTCCGTCCCGTTGCAACGCATATATACACCTCTTTAGACGCACCGTGTCGTCTTTGTGTAAGAGATCTGAAGCGTCAGGGAGGTGACCTCTGGAATTATTTGATATTTTTAGGATAAACAGGATACAGATATGGGCCCACGAAGAGGGAGGTCGGTATGGCCATGGCCACCCCAGAATTCACAAGTTTCATGTGACAGTACGACATGACATAACATGTCCTGGCATAACGTGTCATGACATGACTCACCTCAAACATATATCATATAGACGTTTTCCAATCTCCTGTTGCACGTCGTGTATAGTATCTCTCAGGGCCTTCGTCACGGCGTGGCCTCGAAGACTTTCAACGTTGAAATTATTTGTTTTCGCAGGGAATATTAAAAAAGCTACGACCGTCATTTCTGAGCCGGATGACTGTTGATAAGAAAAATGTATTTAATGTTTGTTTGTTATTGGTATATTCTTTCTACATACATACAATATAATAAATAAAATCTACCTTTACCTACGTTACCTAGGTATAAATGCGTGTATACTCGTATAACTACTGACGACATGATTTTGATGAAGCCTAGACTACTGCCGTTGCAATATTTTTACTTACAAAATCCAATAATAGCTATGTTAAACTTGTAACTTCTTTTTCTTGAACTGGATATATTATTATTGTCTAACTATTACTCTCTTAAATAAATCCCGTATAGGTGTGACACACGCCAATGATTTCAAATTTCATTTGGGTAATTTTTTCTGTTATTTTTATCTATTTATTTTCAACTTCACGCTGTAACCCACATACAACAAGGTCGGCAGTGAATTCTAAGTAAATATATTAGTATTAGTCATTATATCTAATTTACATATTGATCCGTTATAGTTTTGGGCTTACATCCCATTTGGCTAATACTTATGTTAATTATTAATAATAATAAGTAAAATAAATTAAAGAAATACCTTTAAATAATGATTCAATCTTGCTAAGGCTTCAATAAATATGTCGGCTCCTTTATTACCGAACTCGTATCGACCGGCGATAAAGAAATACAATGTTTTGTCTAAGTCGAAGTTGAAATGGCTGAAAAATATTTACAAAAATATAAAAGATTAAACCAAAACCTTGACCATTTGGAAATAGAAAAAAAAGAAAACATAAGTTATTATTATTCTTAGCTGTGTGTCTTACTTATCACATCATATCAAAGTCTAAGTTAATTCTGTTTTTTTTATAATTAACAAAACTATACTCACCCATAAAAATGTCCTCTGGCGAATTCATTTATTTTATCTTTAGCTAATGCGTGTAAATTCTGAAACTCGTGCAAAGCCGAAAATTTCTTTACATTCAAGCCGTTCGGTGTGATAAAATCTGGCTTCCTTCTGAGCAAGTGTTCCGCCTCGTACCCTGAAAAAAAGGAACACTTAGAAAAGAAAAATACTTTTTAGAAACCCTTTTTAAAAGTCCGAGCTCTCTGACCAACTAAGCTATATACTTATTACAATACAAATCTTAGCACTGGGATCTCTGCCTAGCACGCTAGATGCGGGGTAGAGCGTGATACCATAAAAATGTATAACTCACCAGTGATATCAGAGACTGTGGTAAACACGTGCGTCATGTGCGCGGCCGCACGCTCCATACAGTAGCGGTGGTATATCTGTCTCTTTCCAGCTTCCTCGTCCACTGAGAACTAAAGTGAGATAGATATGTGCAGAACGGCCTCAAATAACTTTAATACAATTTATTTAATAGAAAGTGAAGAAAAAAATGTTTTTTTAAGTTTTGTTCACAAACATGAAGGTATTGAAAAAGAAATAATAAATTCTTTTTTTATGGAAATTTGAATATTTTTTTTTTCTATAAATCATTATCAATTCAAGCCTTAATTCATATATTGAGGCCGATAACCTCAACATATAAATTGAAGCTCTGGTACAGAGGCAAAACGCGGCGTTGAGTTCCGCTAATGAATATGCAATCAATACTGCGGCAAGTCGGGAACGGAGTTTCTTAGCACTCGGTTCGAAACAATAGGTGTGGAACTGAAGAAAAAAACCTAGTGTTAAGACACTTTTTTCAACGCATAACAACCATATTCAAATGTTTGTTTTAAACCTGCAACCATCGCATATAATATAACTATATTTATTTAATTACAATTGATTATATTACCTTATCTAAATTATTGTAGAAGTCAGTGCTGCCAGCACACAAATATCTTCCCAATAAAGTTGCGTGAGTTGTAAACACTGTTGCTACGTCAACATGACGTACTCTAAAACAAAAAGTAGAAAAAATATATTTTATAATATTTCTACGTCAAATATTGAAATTCTATAGGGCACTTGAAATAGAGGAACTCTCATGAGTGGGGATAACACCCCCAAACATCGCATTTACAGCCACACGCTGATAGCCCAACAACATAAATATATAAAAAAATAGTTACCTTAAAACAATAAGACCTATACCCGCTTGCCATTCATGAAAATGAGCCACTACACGCGGTGGCGTATCACTGTAATTTTCTGCTGCTTTACGGAACTAAACAAATAAAAAAAGGAAAACCATTTTATTATAAGTCAGAAATACATATTTATTTATTAAATTTGTCAAATGCCAAAATTTAAATCGAAACCTGATATAAATTGATTATTCTAATTAAAGTATATTATTGTAATAATTTATATGATAGTAACAGTTATTAAACTGCTAGAATACTTTCTAAAATATTAATATGAAAGTAAATATAACCGAAATAAATTTTTAAAAAATGGAACCCCAACCAACCTCAGTAATGAACTGCGCCACCATAAATCCCAATATAACAGCATCATTGGCCTCAACATCCAAATGCGGTATCCCTATAGAGGTGGTGTCCCACAGCTGCTGCTTGTAGCTGTCCATCTGCCACGCTGCGGAGCCGATGTCGAAGAGGATTATTTGAGGGTTACCGTCTACGAGCCACGTGCCTGTGTGTAGCTGGAGATATGGACAGAGAGTTTAGTGATCAGTCTCTGCGTTTCTATTACAGAACTATAGAAATACAGAACTATAGAGAGACTGGTTCTGAATACAAATATATCATGGGATTATATTGTAAGGTTCTACCTTATAAAGTAGAACCATTAACTTTGTTGAGTCATCTACTATTTGATATTAAAAAAGTCACTTGAAAAATGAATAACTATAGACATATATCATTTAATTAACTTCGTGTTAAGACACTCTGTACCCCACTTTCCACCAAATTTAGCGCCAAACGCTACGGTCTCTACATACATCCTTCGCCTCGTCCACTATCATCAACCTCTTCATACAAGCCCTCCGAAGGACTCTAATGCTCGTTACGTGACCTTCCTCCAGTATCTTTGATAATGTGTCTTTGAAGGTCAACCGAGATCTCCCCTTACCTCTCTTACCACTCGCTTGTCCATCATAAATCTTTTTTTACCATTCTTTCACCACTCATTTGTTCGACGTTGCTAAACCAGCTGAGCACGTTCTTCTTCATTCTCGCTAGTACCTGCCATTCTGTGTGTCTCTTCATTGCGGATTCGATCAGTTCAGGTGACGCCGCATATCCTATGAAGAGATCGCAGATGGCATGTTTCACTGCCGTATAGCAGCGTCGATACAAACACAACATTGTGTATGGCCGCAGCTGTGCTGACGTTTCGCCCTCTCATCAATACGCCATTCCACATTCATCTCGCATCTTCCATCTCTACTGAACATATTTCCCAAGTATACCACATCAATAATTTGTTCTAAACATCTTACCATTTTTCACTGATCTTGCATTACGTCCGTATATCTCTTTCAAACAATAAGAAATGAAATCATTATATAATATATTATTATTAATTAACCTTAGAAATAGAAAATGTTTACAGGCACACGCATGTGCACACAATCATTATTATTATTATTTTATTTTCTAAAATTTTAAATGTTTATTCTTAACCTAAGGTAAATCAATTTCTCACTTTATAACCCTGACTTCTCATAGCATTGACGGCGGTTGTGAGCGGAGAGTTAGGTGGGAAGTCCGCTTCTTCCACTTCTGTGCGAGCACAGTGTTCTTTATATGGACCTGTGGAAGAACTTCAAGATCTAAATGAAACATTTTATATAAAATATTTACAACAAGCCAAAATACTATGTACGAGTATGTGCATATATGCGTATCATTTGTTTTTATTGATACTTTTTTAAAAATGCTATATCGCTTTTAATTAAACAAAGTAAATATTAATAAATACTACCTAATTCAAAGCCATCCTTATTGAAATCAAGCAATTTATTAACAGATTTGAAAAAGGATATGGCTAAGAAAACCAAGTAAAAAAACCCAGGTATTTCTTAACTCTGTATTCCATAAATAACAGGGTAGGCAGCGAGGACCTGTGTAAAGGTTTCGGTCCAACCCTTCCGAAGAATTCTCAACGCAACGCACGTTGAGTAGCATAACTCAACACCGCTTCGCCTTTTTACCAGAGCGAGAAAATGAAATTATTGAATGTTTCTTTACTTCGTTTGTACCCCTGCCCTGTGACTGGCCTTTACTAAGGAGTTGCAGGCACAACTCACCTAGCAAGCAGTAGTTTTCCCCCATTTCTTCAGTAGACACATACGCTTTTGACCGTATCACTGTATAAATGCCACCGACTGAAACAAAAAAGAAACATAATATCTATATTAATATATCAATATTATAAACTTCGTTATACAGGGTGGAAGTAGTGGTTGCCTACACTTTCACCTGTATAAAGTTGGTTTGGTTGAACGCGATGGGGTCCACTACAAATACTAAAAAATATAAAAAAAAATTAAATTAGTCAGTTTACGTTAGTTTAATTATTTTTATAATTGTTTTACAAAAATATTAATTATTATCATAAAAATGTTGAATGGTTATCATAGTGTAGATATTGTTATTACACAGCCAAACTAAGAATGATTTTGGTCAAAGTAGTTTACAACAAAACCTTTTCAAATATATTTAATATTTTTATTTTATACAATTTCTAATATGATTGAACAATCAATATCAATGGAATTCATAGTAAATATTTTAATTTTAACAAAACAGTGGACCAACGAACATGTGTAATTTGACTTTATTTATATATATTTTTAAATATGCGAAAAGCGGAGAAGGGGAGGGCTTGACACTGAAATATAAATTAAAAAAAAAATTTCAACACAAGTAACATTTCTCTGGCCGCACACGTCAGATTCCTAAACCAGTTCATCCTGTTACACCCGTATGCTCTGATTACACACAATGGCTTTGTGTGAAACTCGTCTGGAAGCTAAAATACTAGACTTGGTGTCTACGACAGCTAATATTAGATTAGATTTTTTGTATCACGTTATACCCCCATATAATAGAATAGGCAGAGGAAACCTAGTGCGATGACACTACGACACGTTCCCCACTTTCCGCTTGATTTTCGAGACATTGCGTATTTCGGCGGATGTCAACGTTCCACTTAGTCTTGTCCAGATCGAAGAAATGAAAATATTAAACAATTCATTACTCAGAATGGGTATCGAACCCACAGCCGTCGCGGTCACAGTCACACACTGTGCTACTGCAATACATAAGAATGTATTGAATTTCCTAATTTTTTTTACCTTTATTAGCAGCTTCCCATGCTGTTTCAAAGGTCCATCGGTTCTCCTCGCACGCCGCCTGTCCCTTGTCCATATAGGACAGCAGATCGTGAGTCGACTCGGCGCGGTAGAACCGCCTCGATGATCTGTCGCGAGACATGTCAGCCTGAAAGTTGATAAATGATTAAATAAAGCAGATTCACGCTGTATATTTACGCATACTGTAAGAATACGGAAGTAGTGTTAAGACACACCGCCGAAGGTGGGCGCACTTTCCACCGAACTTTGGAGGACACTAGAGCGAAGAAATATAAAAATAAATTTAAATAACTATTTCACTTGCTCGAGTAGACATCGAACCCACAACCAGGCGCGCTTATAGTCTCACCCTTGTGCCCCTGCGTCACGACTGGCTTTAATATATATATTTTTTTTTTATGGGAGAGGACAAGGCAAACGAGCGTTCGGGTCACCTGATGGTAAGTGATCACCGCCGCCTACGACCCCATGCAACACCAAAGGAGCTACAGGTGCGTTGCCAGCCTTTAAGGTGGAGATGAATGGCACCGGGGCCCGGCATTACCTAATGCGAAACGCAGTGGCAAATCCGGTCGAGTCTGCCCATGCGTGTTGCCATTACTGGCGACGTGACTCTACCACACGTACTTTAGTCGCCTCTTACGACACCGACAGTACGAGGATGATCCTATTCTAAGCCGGGACCACACGGCTAAAACATGCATTAACATGGTTTACTATTTTGAAAATAAGCCTAAATAATTACCACTTATAAGCTTAAATAATCTAAATCTAGTATGATAATATATTTAAATGTATTTAAAAATCCAAATTTATCCAACAGCCTACTTACTGATGTCCTAAAAAAGAAAATACTATTAGTATTACTTGATTATAATATCCTAGTCCCTTTAGGGATTGCCAGATTCCAATTCTGGCAACTGCATGTAAATTAGCTAAGC
Organism: Heliconius aoede; assembly: GCA_037355905.1. Lineage (NCBI taxonomy): Eukaryota > Metazoa > Arthropoda > Insecta > Lepidoptera > Nymphalidae > Heliconius > Heliconius aoede. Next base: position 23,099 of record JBAIZZ010000452.1, on the reverse strand, counting down.
CGTTCCAGTTCCATTTTTTTCACAACATTATAATAGACAACTATAGTATAATAATATTTTTTCTTCTTAAATACACTTAAATAAATTTTCGTATAGTTCAAGCGAAAGTCTTGGACGGACCGCCAGTTATCTCTATAATCGTATATCCTTTATCTTTCACGTTAAAACTGCTGCACGTATTTAGATATAACTTTACAGTAATATAGCCTATATAACAGAATAACACAAATGCTATAATATAATATATGTAAAGATTTCGTATAATTTGGCTATCATGTATCAATGGGTTGAAGCGAGAGTGCTTGGCTTGTTATGCGCCGCACCTCCAAAGATATCACAACTGTCTAATAAAAGTCAATAAGAGACGTCACTCTCACGCAACTTGGCACTGGACGCGTCATACAATGTTTTTCGATCTGAGATAGCAAGGAAACTGAAACGATAGTTGCACAATTAGTGTGATTTTATGTACAGACCGATAACTTTACTCATTATATCTATAGAACAACCTTCTTAGCTGTAAATACTAATATCCTAATATATATTCATGTCATAGAGTCAAAGGGTTTGTTTATTTTTGTGTTGGACACTCCATTTATTGAGTCCATTCCATCGACTACCATGCTCTGTGCGTGCAGCATATAATATAAAAGTTTGGAAAGAGCACGAAAAAAGAAGAAAAAAATACTTTTTATATATATATATAAATTATATTGGTGCAAAACTTTTGAAACGTAAAATCAACCACATTGCCCCAAAAATTATTTATAACAAAACGTCAACGTGTAACGTCAAGTTCACTGGCGTCCGTCCAGATCTCGCGTCGCTCGAAATGATGAATGTGCAACAGATATTATGTAAATAGTAATAAAATAAAAAAAACTCAATACAAGCATATTGACTCATGTCTGTTTGTCTATATGTCTTTTTGTCTATACGTTATATGTGAACTTTTCAGTATTGTATTTTGGTAAATTTGTATTGTTTATTTTATTTTAATCGGTTCATAAATAAAAAAGATAATCAATATAAATTATATGCCATTATAATATTAGTATAGAAAGCCTACAATCTATTCATTTCGGTTGGAGACAAAATGTAAACAAAGAAAACAAAGTTTCTCAAACTTTTATTTCGTTTATTTCTAGCAGATAGTTGTACTTTTCTTATGTTGTCGTTTCTGGAAGTCTCACTCCATGACAAAAATTATAAAAACTAAATGATGAAAAAGATTGGAAGTAATATTTAAAAAAAACATATTTAACTTGCTTAACTTTATAAATTTTAATAAAATATATTAATATTTGTAACTTTTAATTAAACAGTAATAATTATAATATATTAAAAGTAGTAAAATAAAGAACATACATTTTACTATATAATTTTTTTGTATTGAAATGTTATATTTGGCTTCAGGAGGGTACCTGACTCCATTAATTGTGATCTGTTTACTTTTTATCTCACGGCCCCCTAAATAGGGTGTAGATGACAAATGGGCATAACTGGAGAAATGGATTCTTATCTTACCGTATAGCGTAAATATTTTTACTTTAAAATATTATAATAAAAAGAAGACTCACAAACGCTCACGTTTTACGCGACCTTGCAATACAAACAAAATATTCAGCGTATTTAACATTTTGCCAATACAGCACTAGACTATGCAAATATTATATTAGACACCTCTGAACGCAAATATTAAGAGAACTAGTAGCTCCATCCACTCCACCTGGATACGTGGCACTCCACTATTGTACGGTTTCGTAGGAACTTCCTTCCTCGCGCCACGGACCTGTGGAATGGCCTACCCGCGGCGGTGCTTCCAGGCCGACATGGGTACCTTCAAAAAGCACGTCTATCTCCACCTTAAAGGCCGGCAACGCACCTGTAGCTCCTCTGGTGTTGCACGGGGTCGTGGGCGGCGGTGATTACTTACGCATTAGGATGACGCTCAATCAAACAAACCAACTATTGGACTGATTGAATTCCACTTTAAGATTATATATATATATATATATATATAATGAATACGTATTTCTATTATAAAAACTAAGTACCGGATGAAACCGGTTGGTTATTATTAGAATAATAACTGGAGACGAACCACACATGGCATACGATTTCTAAGAGCAGAGCCTATTATATCCATTATACTAACGGTAAGAGAACTGATAAACATATATATATATATTATGTATTTAATTTGTTAATATTTCAACATAATTATATTTTTTCCTGAGAGTTCCTGAGTGTAAATTTCTTGGCGCGCATGGGGAAATTTTAATAATAAACAATAAGTCCTGAAAATCAAAAGAAACGTAAAGTGTGAATCCAATTTTAGTTATTCATCAAAAATAGTTTATTCAATGTTTCTCCATAGGTCAAATGTCAACTAACGTAATGTCAATGAAATGATAACACATATTGATACGATACGCGACTTACACGCACTAAATATAAATCGTACTAATTTTATCTGTTACGGAAAATAGTTGTCGTTATGGCAACTAATTATAGTTTGAAACTATCAATCGCTGGTAATTTGCTAGTCTTCTTTATTTTAGATAAATTTTGTTTCGTTACGCGGCGTTGAGTTCCACCACTCGTCGAGAATCAAAATACACGAGAGAGAAATTCAAGAAGATAACATATCTACAGATATTAGTATGAAAATTTAAAGCCTAGCTCTAAGGCAAAAGGCATTGAATATTTGGTTTCAGATTGACACTGTACTCCACACATTGCAAGGTAGACAGAAGGACCCTGGAACTCACGTCAGACTTTCAGGTTACTAAAGGACAGTGTTAGACTGTAAATGCCATTGCTGTGAGTTCATTATCCATTTAATAAATTAAAATGCATTAAACTTTTATTCTTAACAAAAATCTTAGTGATTAAGAAATCTATAGCCTGTATATCTCTACCATGTTAAGCTGGCTTATGTTAATTTTAGGGTTCCTTATTCAAATGGCAAAAAAGGGAACAATTATAATTTTGTCTATCTTTATATCAAAGTTGTTTTACTTTGAGTCTATGATGTAAAGTAGAAATTCAGAACGCAACAAAATAATTGATGTAGTATGATTTACAAAAATAAAATTAATAAGCCTACCTACACACCTACATGTAACTAAGTGATGAAAAAAATTCAAGAATGCAGCATGCATTGTTGAATTGTATTGGGTTGTGTTGGGTATTTTTAGATAGATCTTTCTTAATAGTATGGAGGTTTCCAATAAAGTTTTTTGATTTTGCAAATACTGAGTGAGATATTCACTTCTAAAGTGGTAAAAAGTATGCCTCTACTCATCTCACTTTTGAACTACGAAAGGGAAAAGTAAGGGGAAATTTTGTACATTGGGATTATAGAATTCAATAAAAACTTCAAACAAAAAAAGGTTTAAATAAAATTGATTTCATAGCTTAAGAAATATGGAATAATTTTTCCTCCAGTTTTAAGTCAATTAAAAATCACATATAAAAAATTATATAATGATATATTGGTGATAATATGTTATATGTTTTTTTGTTTGCTGCTATAGAACCTTTCATAGGTTCCAACTCAATCTTGGCTAATTATTTTAATAAACATTTTAGCTTCAAAAGCAACTTGCTTGAAAAAATATATCTTCAAAATATTGTACATCTGTCAGAATATTCTTTAATAAAGAGTGCTTAAATGAATATTGAATCCACAACAAGTTTACAGTTCCTTGAAAGAAATTTTTTAACTTTATCAATTTTCATAGCTTATATTTCTTATTGACTCATGGACTCAAACTTGGCAATTTTTTTTCATCCAATTTAAAACATCATTTGAAATACATTATTTAATTATAATATATTAGTATTAAAATAATCTAAAAACCTAACAAAAATACATTATGTGATATGAAAGATAACATTCCCTTGACATTTACATAGATAAAGTGATAATAATAATATATAGGCATACATTGACATGTTTTTTTTTACTATACTTCATTTTATTAACTTAGATGTTATAATTTAAATAAAAATATTGGAAACATTTTATCATTATTTATGAATATAAATCTTAATTATACCATAAAAAGCATTAATTAAAAAGAAAAGTGAATATAATTTTTAACCTAAATACCTTCTGTAAATTAAAGCGTTTAAATATAATTAATATGTAGCGTATTGGAGCGTATAAAAATGACTTTCCTAAATTGAAAATGACCATAATACAATTTAAATGCAAATTTAATATCAATAAATTAAATATTACCGGTTGCGTGCGACATTTACATATAATATTATAATTTAAAAGAAAAATTAACTAAAATATAATATTTATAAGCTAGACGTAGTAAAGTAACTATTTTTAAACCACGCCGCCGATAGTAAATTAAAATAAAAGTAAACTTACCGATAAAAAGAAAGTTGTAAGAAAACTGCCCGAATTATTGAAATATACACAAGAAATTCACAAAACACGTGGTTTAATCGCTTTGTTGCACTGTTTTAGTTTAAAATAATGTTTGAAATTGTTATATTAACTAATAGCATGTCTAAGCGGGTAGGTAATTCAAATGAAAATAACTTTTGAGTTTTAGTGGGTTTCAAAACGTCAAACTAGTTTGGTTTGAAGGTCACCTTCAAGTGACAGATATCAGTGCTGCCATATTTATTTTGTTATTATTTTTATATATTACATTCTTCCTTATTAAATATTTTAATTTATGATCTGAATTGAATGGAACTTATTTGTTTTAAATAGTGATAACAATTATAATTTTGAATGATTTCATTTTGAGTAATTCCATTATTTGTTTTAAAATTGATAGTAAATGGTTAATTAATATGACTATTTAATTATATTAACATAAAATCTAGAGAAATGGGCGTAGATTTTGTGAGACAATTGTAGAGAAATTTAATATAAAAACCATGGATATATAAATTTTCATTTAAATATTTCATATTGTCCTACAACCCATAGAAAACCGTTAAAGTGAATGTAATTTCTTTTTTCTGGACATATGATTACAATAGTGTATTATATATATTTTTCGTTTAACTTGATCGAGATACAAGACCGAAAATAATATATATAGATACAGTTCACTGTGTCTTTTAGTGAAATGTTATTTTTTTTTTATTTTAAGCGTATTAAATATGGCACTGAGAAATAAAACAATGTTTTAAAACAAAATAATGTAATAACTTTTTCATTATACATCTACAAGGCAAAAATAAAAATCCTATTTATATAAAGTTAATATATAGGTACGGTTTTATCACTTAGAAATCCTTATAAATATTCTTCTAGAATGCCAAAATAAAAATGCCAAAAATAAAATTATAGAATTATTCCAAGTAGATACTGATAATTATAAAGCAATATCAATATATGAATCTAAATATAGTTTCAAAGCCTCCTAAAAAAAATTTTATAATTTATATAATCATATGATATCAAGCATATAAAATTATATATATATTACACACACATACAATACCTCTATGGTTAGTAACAATTAGTAAAGTTCTTTTATATATCACATTTCATTTTTAAATTATTTAAAACTAGATAAACGATATATCGACGGCAAAGTGCCAATGACTTCTAACTAACAAAGTCTAAGTTTTACACAAATCGAATAAGAACGTTTTATTTGTTGACAAATGACACGTTAGTCCGTTGCGAGATTTTTCCACATTTTAATTTAATACCCTTCCTTAATAAAAATATACACTTTCACTAAAAGATGCTAATAGTGCATGTGCATACTAACAAAAGCTAGGCCAGCTAGGTAGCTTGAAAACCTTGTATTAAACCACTACACTTCCCAAGCAGAGCCCAATTTTTGTGTTAAGTGCTTCCGATACTTAACTTAAATGTCAAAGTCAAAATGCCCCGTTTTCTTTTCTAATCAGGGTGAGGAAATGACAATAATTTATTACCCCGAATGGCAATTGATCCCACAATCGAAATAAAGATCTAAATATTTTTTTCATTATTCTTGATTATTCCAAGCTTAATGGTAGACTTGCATCAAATTCGTCAGCAAAAGGATCCTCAGACTCGTTATTGTTAGAAAAATTACATTTTACAGGATTTATATTTTTCACACGGGTCCTATTTAAACACACTGGACTCGACAAATTTGTGGGCAAATTTCTTATTTCTTTACTGGCACTTTGCATATTATTCATATTTTTCATTAAAAGTGGACTTTTATAACTATTGTTAATACTATTAGATTTATTAATTATATGAATAGATTGCAATGGTGGTGGTTCTTCATACATTTCTAATTTAGCAATTTTTTCATCATTTTTTCGTTTTCTATTTAATGTTTTTGGTGATAATTCTTTTTTATCCGTTTCTTCGAAACTTGATTCAAAGTCTAAGCCAATTAAATTTGCCTCAACACAGTTATTAACTGGAGAATGGACGCTATTATTTAATCTGTGTGGCGAAAAATCTGTGTTGCCATGTTTTATATCAGCAAAATTATTTTTCACTATTACACACTCTTTAATAAACAATTTTTTGTCTAAACTAGATAATTTTCTAGAAAATTCATTCGTCATTATTCTCAACATATCAATTTTACACGATTTAGTAAAATACGTGAATTCTGTAGCTCTAAATTGTAGGAAACATTTTTTAGTGATGCTATATCGTCTTTGCAAATTTACACACGATACAATTTGTCCTGTATCTAATATGTTTTCAAAACCAAACTTTTTAATGCCACCCCAAAACTCAATTGCAATGACATTTTTATATTCATCTGAAATGTAAACTTTTTGGAGCAACTGTTTTGAGCTTTCGTATTCTTTTGTGGACGGTTCAATTAAAAAGATAAAACCGAATGTGTCTATTTCGTTATCATCTGTGGTAATAATGTTTTGTAGGTCTTTTATAGTGTAAGGTTTTCTTTTTAATGTTTGTATAATAGATTTTAAGCTATCATTTTCTTTTAATTTAGATTTTTTAAACTTTGATTCTTTGCCAGCTGATAATTGCATCTCAGAATATCTAAAAAAAGGATAAAAAATGTTTGCTGATCATATAAACAATTTTTACAATAAAATACTGGGTTTATTAGAAATTAAACTTATGAAATGAAAATAAAAGTATATGTTATCTATAGTTAATAACATATATACAGACTTACACAAATTTTTATAATATTTTTATATTTATAAACCAAATAACAAATACATAATATAACCAAATAAGAACCTATTTATGGAAATATACAGAAGGGTAAAACAATAAATTTACCTTACAAAAGTAGGTACTATGTTAAAAATTTCAATCCAAGTACCCTCTTTTATTAAATCCAGCAAAGATTCATTCGGCCTCCATATTGTAACCATAGCTAGAACATGAAAAACATATAAGAAATAAGTTATTATATAATAATGTATAATAATGTTAATTGCCTTTTTTATATTTGTAAAATATATAAAATGGTAAATTTTTAGTTCATATTAAACGTAGTATCATGGCGTATTAGGAAATGACTGACTATAAACGCGACATTTGTAATTTTGGATTCATCTAGGATATGGCATGAAACTAAAAAAAACTATTTATAAAAGTGTAAAAATCAACAAGATTACGTTACTTAAATATATATATTATTAAAGTAACAACTCACCTTTAGTTATATCACTCGATGTATCCAAGTCTGCTACCCTCATTTTCAACACTGGTACAACATTCCTATGAACAGCTAAACCACGTTCTTTCACCATTTCTTGGAATTTTTGTTGTAATTTCTCTATAAATTTATCTCTTTCTTTGGACAAATGCTCTTGTAGTAATTTTATTTTTGTTTGGTTTAGACCTGCCTATCAAAAAAAATTAAGTAACATAGTAAATAAAATTCTTTAAACCATGTTAGAAGGCTAATATATAAATATAGTAATATTAGTTAGCAATATCCACTTTTTAAAATTTGTAATAAAAAAAATGTAGGTTACAGGATTTGAACCTACACCTCTTTTACAGTGTTCAAGCTCTCCAAGCGATTATGCTATAATATTTAATATTTTTGTAAATAATATTTATTTTTAAATAAAATATGTCTAGACTTAATAAGTTCTTGAATTTTCACGATTATTACACATTTTCAATAAAACTATTTTAACCAGATTAATGGCGTATATTTAAGGTTATATTTTTTTGGGAAACCCGACATTTTTGGGAAACACTGCAGCAGTCCGTGGTCAGGGGTAGACTGAGGTGGCATTCGTCTGTCAGTTAACATAATTATTATATCAAAATACCACCAACAATTTCTTGATTGTCTCGAGTACTTCCTTGGATTCCTGCAAAATGAGCATCTTGCTTTCTGGCATGGTGGGTTTGAACTTCAGAGATTTTAAGAGACAGATTTTATTATTTATCCCAGGTTGTATAAACCAGTGGTAAAACATCGGGTTTCTAAAAAATTTATAATCTTAAATATACGCGATTAATCCGGGTAAAATAGTTTCATTTAAAATGTCTAGATGTCTAAATGTAACAATTATAACAAGTTAGAATACAAAAAAAAATACACAACTCACCCCAAACTCTATAGGATCTATACTCCTTTTCATTAACTTACACAGTTGTGTTCCCGAATCTGAATCTCTATCTGTATCTGTACTTTCAGAATCTTGAGATTCCTAATGGAAAAGGAAAAAAATCGTATTATTTCGATAATATATTATATATATATATATATATATATATATATATATATATATATATATAT
>JBAIZZ010000452.1:0-14252 GCA_037355905.1 Heliconius aoede | reverse complement strand
GGCTGTATGTTGTTATACTTTCGCCTCGTTTGAAAGATTTTTATATTTATTATTAAATAAAATAAATGATATTTCTTTATAATTTAAATAGACTTAAAATTAAAGGAAACATTGTTTAATAAACATTTTTAAATGAATGATTCTTACTTACACCATTAAACTTAATAGTGGTCATTTTTAAATTTAGAACTAATTATAATTATAGATACAAAAAAGTTTATAAATATTAATAGATAATTATAACATTTTCACTGTTCACGAGTTCGATTCTCCGTTCGGTACTTTTACATTGTAAATAAGTTTTTTGAATAAAATAGATGGTGTAATATATTATTATTTTTAACTAATTAACCTTAAATTTTATGGGATACGAGGTTTTTACATTTAATTTAGCGTATAAGACTTTATTTTACATTGTATGAGAATATAGATTTAAGTTTATATTATCTATTGTTTAATTACTACTGTTTAATTTTTAACTTATGTCACTGTCAAACTAATTCTATACATTTTTTCTTTAACCTTGAAATATATTTAGTAAAAGTGGTCTAACAATTTTTTCGGTATATTCTTGTCATTATTTCAATTTGAAATACATTAAAAAATTATATTTTTAATATTAATTATAAATATAGTTATACTTAATCATTTAACTGACATTAGCATTCATTACCATCTCTGAGTACCGCTAATACAATCTCAATGTATAATAAAACAAAATAAATAGACATATTTGCTTCTAATTTTAGTGGTAGACCACATTACACAAACACTTTGATAAATTTTAAAAGTTTTTAGCTCTATCATTAGAATTTATACTAGAATGGACAAACATTAAAATGATTTAAAATGGGTCTAAGTAATGTTACTTATTTTATGATTGTAGGTAGGTAGGAAAGTAAAAGAATTATAATTATCTGCCTCATCGTTGTGGGGATTCAATTCTATTGACACGCGGGGGGAACGAACTTTTATCATTTTTCCTATCTAGAATGGTATGTTGTGGGGCCATCAAATCATCAAAATTTGTGCGGTGTGTGGGGTTTTATTATAAATGAAGATTTTAAATATGGTAACACTATTCATAATGTCTATAATATAATATAATTAATATAATTGTTTGAATAATTGAATTAGAATGCATTTATACTACATTTCAAAAAATATATGTGTAAACATATTTAGAAATAAAATCAAAATTAGCTGTCTTTTTCTTAAATAACATAATTTGGTATTTGCTGTCCCTTCCAGTTTCTATATATTGTCATCTAATTGACATACATTTTACATTAGTTTGACGTGACATCGTATATTTATGATAGTAGAACTTCTGTCATTACTTTTATTTGAAATTGACTATTTTTGTGCAAGAAGTTTTTCTTAAATTAAAAAAAAATATCAAATTCTATTTGTTTTAAGGAGTTTTACGTTCTACAATTTTTATTTTCTAAAGAATAATAATATTATTATTCTTTTTTAATATAAATGCACTAGATATTGTATAGATATAAGATTTAATGTATAAATTAGTGTTAAAATAGTTTATAAATAAGACTTTACCAAAATTGTAAATGTCGTCTTTGTCACAGATAATGAAATAAATATTGCAATTTAATTATATATTTTTTATTTTAAAAATCCTGTCCTTATTTTTAACGTTCGTATATATTTAATAATAAATAACTTAATTTAGTTTTCCATTAAAACAGGGTGGAAAGAAGAAATCATTATATTTAAAAAAAATTCATTTTCCCGCTACAGAATACGCGTGTATAGAATTTGGGGCAACGCAGTTTTTTAACGCTAGATGCTCTCAAATATATGGGAAAAAACGTGCAATTTAAAAAAAGTCACACATTAAGAACATTGATACTTATTACTACAATGATAAGTATTGTAACTCAACTCGCTCAGCTTCACATCGTATCCTGCACACAGCAGGGCAAAGGGAACCTAGTGTTATTAATACACTTCGTTCCCCACTTTCCGCCGAATTCTGGACGCTTGCGTGTTGAGTGGCGGAACTCAACGCTGCTCTTTGCCTCGGCACCAGAGCGAAGAAATGTAAATATACATTTAAATAAATATTTCATTTTCTCGAGTGGCGATCGAACCCACAACCATTCGCAATCACACTGTGAGCCTGCGCCACGGCTGGCCCCTGCTATTAAACATTGTAAGTTTTTTTTTATTCTCTATATCTTTTTTAGGATAGGTGCCAGAATTTATTCTCTTATTAATAAACGAAAAAAATATCTGTACTCCCTTTATAAAGGAATTGTTTATATTAGAAGTGAAAATTATCATTTTTTCAGTTTCAATTTTTTTCATTTTAGCCAGGTTTCTCTTCTCTCTATTAATTTTGACATTTTGTGTTATTTGGTGAGTTCTCTCGAACCGCTGTTTTAATTTCGCCATTCTTTACTCTCGTTTTCTACGGGATGAAGAAATAAAATAGTTTCTTAAATGATGTTTAACAAAAAATCTAGTGTCATCACTTACACTATACTATAATATAAATATAAGTCGGGTTTTCCTTCCCGACGCTATAATTCCAGAACGCACGAACCGGTTCCCACGGCTTTGCATTCCTTGGAAAGGTCTCGGGCTCCGTGAGGTTTATAGCAAGCAAAATTTAGGAAAAATTTCAAAAGAAAAGCAGGAAAACGGAAAATTATTTTTCACATACAGCACCATCTCTGATACATGGTATGTACTACAAACCAATATTGTTTTGTATGGTGGTGGAGCAGATGGCGCCAGTACGTGGTGTAAGTATCCCTTACGAAAATAAGTAAATTTCCAAATAATTTGTTTCATGATTTAAGTCAAAATTTCAGTTTCAAATATTTCAATTATCCTAATTCTTTAGATAATAAGATTTCTACTGTATAATAAAATAACAATTAATATAAAAAAATAGTATCTTAAAAAATAATTGCTTGTCAAAAGAAAAAAAAAAGGAAAATGCAGGTAATGTTTATTTTTTATTAATATATTTATAGTCTATATTAAGTCAAATTATACGCTAAAGTACTTATTATAGTTTATAATTTTCGGCTTACAAAAAATATTATTACTTAAACAAAAGCAAACAAATAAAATCTGTTAAGACACACTTGAATGAAGTCAAAAAGTCATTTGAAAAATTAGTGTTTAAGGGATACACTAGTTTAGGTTTAGGTTTAGTTTACAAGCACTTTTGTATTATACACAGGAGAAGCCAACAAACAAATAAACACAAAATAACATTACTAATGTACATCTTAAAGTAAGTGAAAAGATGATTCCAATCAAAGATTATTACTAGTACTAGTACAAAATATATATATAATATAAATCACTGTACTTATTAGTACACCAGCAGACTCGGGTGGCTTAGCCTGCTGGTACTATATAAATATTACATGAATATTAAACATATCTAATCTAAATAAACAAATCTACCATCAGCCGTTACCACTGTGTGTGCGTGTAACTCAGTCAGTGGGAATCTTGTTTATAATAGAACAATAGTAAAATTCAATCAAGTATGCTTTAAAATAAAAAAAAATTGTAACTTCTTATTTTTACAAAATTACAAGCAGGGATGTTATGTATATGTAGATGAGAAGAATATTTGAAGATCAGTTTTGGTTATAGATATAAAAAAAGGCTCGAAAATAAAAACTCCTGCATATCGCAAGGTAAGCAGAAGGAATTTCCCACTGCATATTGAGAGGCAGTATTTAATGACATGTTTATCTTGTTACCAGAATGGAGATGAAAATAATTCCCACGAGTAGGAAAAACCTATAAGTCATGTTTAAAGTCTCACACTTTGCCACTACACTATGCCAACCTCATATAAAATTATTATTACAGTAATAAATATTACATTTTACTTAAATTTGTTTTAAAACATCTTTTATTGACAGTTTATTACATTTTCTGCTTATATATTTCTAGCAATAAATATTTTTCATACTTATTGCTACTTTGTACTATGTGCTAATATCAAAAACTTGTATTATCAAACCTTTAGATTCGGCCCATATATAACATAATTTGAAATACCAAAGTATCTAATTTGTAATTTTTTTTATTTCTAATAATTCTGTTAAGGATGACAGAGCCCCATAACATCCCTGATTATAAGTGCGAAACAGTCACTTAATACATATATACACAGTATAGTCAACAAGTATTGGCCACCCCTTCTGAATGTTTGCACATTGTAAAGGTGAATATTATAACAGAAAGTAATCAAAAATAACAAAAAATCTTAATTGAAAACTGTGCAGCAATTTACATTTTTCCATTCCACTCTAGATCAGGGTGGCCATGACTCATAAATCACACTGTAACTAAATCTTATTTAGTTTCAGTCACTTTGACCTGCAGCTTGACGGAGAAGAACATATATTTTCTCTTTTATCCAATCCTTATTGTATGGTGCATATGTGTTTGTTGATTTTTGGTATACAAGACAACTTAAATCTGCAAGCTGGAAATAAAATTGATTACTTAAAAACTGTTAAATATGAATTCTATTTTGAGGCCAGTTGTGGCATTGGGGTTCAAGCGTGCAACTTTAAGCTCAATAGGATGTTGGGGTCGAGCCACATCAGCAAAATAAAATTTTAATATTTAATATTATCATTTCCTCTCTGGTATCAGGGCAAATTGCAATATTGAGTTTCATCACTCAACATGCAATGTCTCCATGAAAGTGGAGAACAGTGTCTTAATGGGAATGGAGTATCTTAACTCTAGTTTCCAGGATTTTTTGAAGCTTAATACTTTCCATACTTGATCGATTCCCACTCTAAGAAGTGAAATATTTATGCGTGGCGTTAAGTTGTGCCACTCAACACCCAATGCCTCCAGAACTCAGACAAGTGTGTGGAATGGAGTGTCATAAAACTAGGTTCCCTATCATGCTGAGTGTGGGATACAACATTAAACTGATTTGATTTAATTAATTGAAGACCAGAATTGAATACCGCACAAGATATGAATGTAAGTTTATCATAACTTTTACATATAGATACTACAATTTTTACACAAAAACAAATTTTGAAGCTGTTGGAAGGTATTACTCAGGTAAATAAGATAAGTAAATACAAAACTTACCTGATCAACAAAATCAAACAATTGTGAAATATCGTATGTTATTGTTGGCGTATTTGGGTTTCTTCTCTTCAAATGTTCCTCGTAAATCTTACAGACGCCTTCCATACAGTCATTTACGCTCTCATAATCGGAATACGTTCTTGTTTCTGGCCTGGGACCGGGTTGAACCAATAAAATTGTGTGGGACTGTAATACATAACCTTATTTAGCGCCATTTCTTTAATAGTATTTAAACTATAAATCAAACATAAACTCACCATTATTTGGTATTGTTTAATAAGATTTGATTGAATTATAATTAATGTAGCTGGTTATTTATTTTAGAATATATAAAATAAAGTAATTCCAGAAATATCTATTCTAAACTTCTTCGCGTTCTGTGTTCAGTAACGCTTGCGTTCGGAAATTTTATTTGTTTTAACTTTTAGGAACTTCAAAATGGTACAGATAATATTTAATATTTTTACTATTAATTCTTTACAGTACGCTACACGACTTGAACACCATATTCAATGAATAAAATCCATGATTTAAATTAAATAAAAGTTAGTAATCGAAAAAAGATATTGAGAAAATATTTATCATAAATATTATATACCTAGCTATACTTATAGAAATAAAAAAACAAAACCTGTAATTTATTACTCTATACTCTACGCTAAATATAATGTGGAAAATTATTTAAAAAAAATTACTATCACAACTCACAGAATAATTCTGAGATACAGTTGTCTCAAAATATTTAATTTTGAGAATATGCCAAATTTCATTTGATCTTGGCTTTCCAGAGTTTTTAAACAATTATATTGAATGTTGTCAATAAGGTACGTATTGTCAATAATATTGTGTGTGTGTGGCCAGTATTATTGTAGATTTCTAGATATTCGGTTTTTGTCACGACAATAACGGAAGGAAACAGGATTATTGTCAATAAAATTGTCTCATGCAGGTGCACGACAATATTTAAGTTGAATAAAAGAAATCAAGGGAGGCCGACACTTATACATTCTAATAAGAATGGACGAAAACAGTGTATTTAGGGAAAATAATGTTGATATTACTACTTCAACAGAAAAACAATATTTATATATAAACCTATCAAGATTTTTTTGATTAGCTTGATTTGATTTAATTAGCTATTAAATACATCTATTGAAGCATATCGTGATAAATTCAAGAAAAATAGTGCGTTATAAAAGCTGCTCAATATTTACAAAAAAGTATATTTTTTTAAATCAGCCTGTTAGTAAAATCAGTTTCACGCTGTACGCCGCTCGCAACAAAGGGACCCTAAGGATATAATTTAATTAATTGCCAGATGTGGTTCGTTGGAAAAAGTACTTTGACATTTTTCATCGAATTCTAGAGCTATTGCGTGTTGAGAGGCGGAACTCAACGTTAAGCTCTGCCTTTCCTTTGACACCAGAGCGAGGAAGTGGAAATTATTCAATATTTTATTTGCTCAAGCGAGAATCCAAAAAACAACCTGTCACGCTTCCAGTCACACTTTGTGTCCCTTTTCACAAATGTCTTCTTTTAGTTGTAACTCTTTAATAATATAAAAATTATTAAACTCAGTTTTATTCCTCATCCAGTCATTGATAAAGAAAATTATTGCCTGTTTGTTGTAGGTAAACGAAATGCAATAACAAAAGCAATGGTTTTCAATCAATTTAAGATTCAATACGCCGCACACAAATAAAGCTACTGAGCGACTAGGTCAGATTTTACGACTAAATATTGTCAATAATATTGTGTAGTGTACAAGGGGATATATTGAACAATATTATTGCCGTAATTGTATTGACAATAATATTGTGTGTGTTTGTGGCTCTTTAGCCTTAGCTCCAGCGTCAAATCAAACGTCAATTCTCTATTAGAAATGTTTATTTTCGCGCTAGTATATGTTCCTTGATTCGCGCTACTATCACCAAATAATATAAATAATTATAATTAAATCTTAAGGAAAACCATTTACAATGGAAAATTTTGTAAAATCCTTCAAAACTTCTTTGCAAAAACAAAACCGACCTAAAAGCATATCCCTTTATCATGATGACAAAAAATCTAATTCTAATATTACAAACTTTAATGCCGAGGACATAATTTTTAATGTATCGCAACAAGTAAAAGCAATGCATAGTGCAGATACCGCTATAAAGGTGAAAAATAAAATGAAATTAGAAGAATTTAAGAGAAAAGATTTTATACCTGTCAGTATGATAACAAATGAGCTGAATGAAGTAAGTTGCTATCAAAATTTTATTATGTTTATTTCAACAAAGTATTAGTATTTATTATTATTATACTATTATTTATAGTATAATATTGTGTTATTTTTTAAATTTAAATTAATACTATTCTAAGTAATTCCTAACCAATATTTTCGTAATTTCATATATTTTCAATTTTATTGAGAAATACAGTCATTTTTGTTATATTCACTACGTTTTTTTAAAACTATTAGACAAAAATCAATTAAAATATTGAGAAACACATAAAAACATATAAATAGAGGAACTCAAATTGTGAATTCTGGAAATTGTCTAAGTGCTCTAGTTTATGACACCATACTTTTGTTATCTCGCTATGTTGAAATTCTTGTATGCTTCCTTTACTTTTTTTACTTCCTTTAAACCTTAAGACCTTTTTTTATAAAATTCTCAATATTTTTTTTACCTTGATGTGTAATAGATACTTTAATTTTCATTAAAAATTATGTGATTTTCAGGAAACCTTATTAATCTAAGCTTTTAATTTTTATTATGATACACTTAATTTACTTAACCTTACTTTTGTTAACACCAGTAAAATAATTTCCATAATAAAAATAATACTGTGCTATGTTTATTACATTTATAAGAAATTCCTTTTTTCAGCCACCTAAAGCTGTCCAAGCAAATAAATTTGACACACAGTGTGTGTCTGACACTCAATTAATTAACATTATTGAAAAAGCTGAGGCATTGATAAATAAAGAAAATGATTTGAGTCAAAAATTGGATAATAGTTTTAATGACACAAATATTTCTGTTGAAGCTAACAAAAAGGAAAAAATATCAAAGATTCATAAAATAGATACTACGAACTTAATACGACTACGAAATAGTAACATATTTGAGCCTTTTAGTGAAAACATAACAAATAATGATATGTTTAAAGAAAAATCTAATATTTTGTCTGTAGAACAAAACACACTGGCTAATATAATTGAAACTCAAAATAATAGTTTAGATATTACTCTTAATAATAATAAAGAAGTTTCAAACAGTCCAATCATAAATACATTTAATTCATCCATTATGAAATGTATAACTCCATCACCTTTAATTTTTAGTTTGGATGCATTCGAAAAATTTGAGGCTATAGCAATGCCGGTAATAAAAGAGAATTTAGAGAATTCTGTTGCTATGCAAATAATTCATTCACAGGTTATATCTAATGAATTGTGCATAAAAAGGCATACAGAACCTGTTTTAATTGATAGGGATAAATCTTTAAGCCCAATTTTATCTATAAGAAAGGAAAGTACAGACAATACAATTGCTAAAGTAACAAATGGCATATTTAACATAGAGGACAATATTTTATTTAGTAGTGATGAAGAAAGTGAAATTAAAAATGAAGAACTTCCATTGACATGTGCTTTAAAAACTTCATTTTATAATGAACATGATTTGAATGAAACAATGTATGTTGGATTTCAAACAGCAAGTGATAAGTCCATACAAATTTGTTCAGATTCTTATAATAAAGCAAAATCTTTATTACATGTAAAATCTATCGATATACCTCTTACAAAGTCAGTTGAAGTAATGAATAGTAGTAACAATGTAATAAATAAGAATACACAAAAAGAAATAAAGGAAAATGAAATACTAATATTTAATCATAATTTATGTAATTCTGCTACTAAACAATCTAAAAAAAATGAAGATGAAAGTAAATCAGTATTAAAGAAATCTAATAACGTTTGTGATATAAATAATATATGGGATGAATCAGCCATTGCATCTAATATTAAAGAAATTAAATTAGTCCCAGATTCATCCTCACTTGAGGACAAAGTTGTAGTTAGAAATAATAGTTTATATAACATTCCACAAGATATTTTACGAAGCAAAGAAGTAGTAAGCAACATGCCTGCTTTAGAAAAGAAACAAGTAAATATAGATGATAATATTATAAAAGAATTCGAAACTAATATCTTAGTGGAACATGATGACATTACGAATCCTTTTGAAAATAAGAACAATAATCCTGCAATTAAAGCCGCAGAAAGTAATATAAATGATAAAATGTACCCTTCTGACACGGAACAAGCGCTTATAAAAACAAAAGGATTCAATACAACTAATAAAAATAAAATAAATACACATAAATTAAACGAAATCAAAGATATTTTTAAAGACATTGATTTAACAGATATTGGGTTTGACGATTATAAAGAAAATTTAAAAGAAAATGCTCCTACTGATAGTAGGAACTTTATAGGTTTCAAAACAGCCAATAATAAATCAATAAAAATTTCTCATCAAGCTTTAGCTAATACCAAAAAAATATTTCAAGATATTAAAAATAATGACACTATACATGCGTTTGAATCGAATATATTTAATAAGAAAAAGCGGAAATATGAAATAAATACGCTAAAAACAGAAGAAACGTTATCAAAACCACTATATCCAATTAACGAAAATAAAACTTATGAAATGACAAGTAACAATAATTCATATTCAAATAACGAGTTGAAACAAAAGAATGATAAGGTAATAGAAATTCCAAAATTTTTAGGATTTCAAACTGCTAATAATAAGCCCGTTGCTGTTTCCAAAGAGGCTTTTGCGAAATCAAACAAAATATTCCAAGATATTGAAAAAGAAATTCCCGCAAACTCTGTAAATAATATTAAAAACTTTAGTGATAAGTGCAAAAGGTTTCAAACCGATATTAAAAAAACAATAGAAATTTCGAAAGATGCTAAAAGTAAAAATATTTTTCAAGGTATTGATTGTAATGATAATATAAAGGATCAAAATCATAAAAATAAAATAGATCCTAATATTAATCTAGAAATAGGCATTGGTTTCCATACTGCCAGTGATAAACTTATTGTAATATCAAATGAAACCTTAGCCAAAACTAAGAATGTATTTGATAATGTAGATAATATAAAGACTAATGGTAATAAAAACGACAATTGTGATATTCAAAACAAATTTCCAGTTTTTAGGGCTCTAAGTAAAAGCAAAAATATTTTTCAAGATGTGGAAATGGATAAAAATCTTGAACATGGTTTTGAGAAAAATAAGACAAATACAAGTCTTGGTAGACTTAAAACGGCTAATAGTAAACCGGCAGATATTTCAGAAATGGCTCTAATTAATTCGAAAGAGCTCAGAAATATTAATGAATGTAATACTAAAAAAGAGACTGTCTCGAAATATAGTGCTTTTGGTGGTTTTCAAACTGCTAGTAATAAAAAAATTAGAGTATCCGAAGAAGCATTATTCAAAAGTCGGAAATTATTTGAAGGTATTAACGTAAAAGAAACTATAAAAGTAGATAGTAATGATGACCTATTTAACAAACATTTTCTAGATAAAGTAAATGATAAAGCACTTGATAAAGCTACTAAAACAAATGATAATAATGTTATGAATATTGAAGATTTACTGAATACAGAAGTAATAAAAGATTTAGAAGAACCTTTGTGTGCCGAAGATTTTTATAAAGAAAATGCACCAACGAATAAAAGATCTACTAGCCCCATTTTGTCATGTCCAAGAGCTAAAAAAAGACAGAAATTCGAAATGCCTAAAATTATTAAACCAGTATATATTGGTAGGGAAGATAATAAAAATTGTAACATTATTCATACTTTTGATTCAAATTATAAAACATGTAAACAACTTAATTTACAAAATATAATAGAAATTGAAAGACAAAGTGATTCTAAAACTGAAATTGATTTAAATATATCGAAATTTCGTTTTGACACGCTATTACAATTCGAATTTGACAACAAACGAAATGACATTGACAGTGACGTTACAAGCACAGATAAAATACAACAACTGTTTACAGATAGTGTTAATAAGAGAATTATTCCAAAAGGCTGGATTGAGAATCATATGAAGTTAATAATTTGGAAATTATTATCTTACGAAATAGTTTTTCCTAAAACTATGAATAATGTTTGTACAATTAAAAATGTATTGAATCAATTAAAGTATAGATATGACAGAGAGTTGTATAATATGGAGCGACCAGCTCTAAGAAAGATTCTGGAAAAAGATGAATTTTCGGGTAAAAAAATAGTATTGTGTGTGGTTGGAGTTTATGTGGATGGTTCTTACGTAAAGAGGTATTTTTTAAAAATATTTTTTAAATCTTTTCTTAGTAAAGTATTATTTAACGCTATTTTTTAGTTTAAATTTTGTTACAATCAGATTCAAATACGCACAGTTTTCAAGAAGGCATAAGCGTGCGACTGTAAACGCTACAATTATAAGAATTCTTCCGATGTATATTTCCGTACAGTTTCATCTAAATCCGTTTAGTATTTTTTGCGTGAAAATATAATAACCAGCCATCCTCAAAAAGCTGTACAGTATCATAATGTTACTACTTTTATTATAAAAGTGACACTTGTGTGGACGAATGTTCGTTCTGTTTACAAGTAAAAATATCTGAACGGATTTAGATAAAATATTTCTATTCTAATAAATATTATTATTGAAATATAAAAAATCATATTTTTTATATTTCAGTATTGCCAGCCGAACCCAAAATTTAGAGTTACTTCTAACAGACGGTTGGTATACAATAATGTCATCTACAGACTCAGTGATAAATAAACTAATATTTGATGGAAAAATAACTGTAGGTACAAAATTAGTTACACATGGTGCAGAATTACTTAATTGTGCACATGGAGTTGAGCCTTGGGAGGTGAGTATTTTAAATTCTTATATCATGTCTAAAAATGTACTGATAAATCACTTAGTTTCTAACTGTTAATATTAATCTTTTATTAAATATATATTTTTATTGGAAGTATGAAATGTAGTCGGTTTATTGGTTTTATTTTTTTTTACTTTATTTATTATTATATGTATATTATTAATGAATGTCTTTTTAAATAACTTAACTTAATAAAGTGTTTTTAAAACTACTCATATTTGGTAGCCCGATGTTTTGAACACTTTTCGATAATTCGTGGTCACATGTGCTGGTAGACTGAGGTGGTCATCCATCTGTCAGTTGACATAATTTTGATATCAAACTAATAGCTATGATTTCTTAAATGTCCCGCGTACTTCCTGAAATTCTTGCAGAATGGACCGACAATATTTTGTCAACTGGTGTTGTAAGCCAGGGGCTTTAAATTATTTATGAGTGGGTTCCAGGTGGTAGAAAGATTCCAACCGTCTCCTGTATTAAAATCAGAATGTTTCTGTATCTTCTCGTGGGTCATTCTGTGTATAAGTCCCCGGAAAGCTGTTAAAGGGACCCAGCGGTTAAAGAATTTTCAATTTTTCGATAGTTTACAATTTCCCAAGTTAAATTATGAACTAATGGTTTTTATAATTTTACTGTGACTTTTATATCACTTCTACCTAGCGAGAATATAGGGTTTATAGAACCTGATATATTAAATTTCCCCTCAGAGACGATAATTATTACATAGAAACACAAATTACAGAACACATCAGCAATACGATTAAAAATATTCGGCAACTCCACTCGACGAGCGAAATGGAACGCACGCCTAGGTTTCCATGGCAACGGCGCCATCTTGTCCCACCTATCATCTATCAAAATGGAGGGCGGGAAAGTTACACGTGTGAAAGTTTTTATTGCAAGAGTGTATCCAATGTTGTATTTCGAGAAATGCGCTGATGGTAGAACTGGTAAGAATATTAGCTATATAAGAATATTTTTTTATAGATTTATATGATTATAAATATATAAATCTATAAAAAAATATATATGATTATTGAAATATATAGTGATTATATAGTGATCTGAGGGTGGGTAGGGTGAGAAAAAAAAATACCGTTTTCATTTTATTTTAATACCATTCTTATGGTATGGTTATATCATATATGTGCATCAAATATATTATAACTGATATACACAATTCATATTTATCAAAAGAAAATATTATTGTTGTTTTTGTATTATTTTTATAAATTGTTACTTATAGTTCTAAGTGATTTATTTAAGCAATTTTTTATAGACCTAAGGACTTCTTTCTCAATTTTATTGCTCAATGTACACATATCATGTGTTGGATGGCGGGCACAGCACCGTGCTTTTTCGTACATCTGCAGCTGTCTTTATTGCATTTGTAGATTACGTTTACCATGTACGGGCAGTAATAAGTTACAATTTCATCATGCTCGTATGTATATATGTGAAACTTTGTGGTGAATTGACACAGATTTCACCTCCTTTTTGTTTTTATTTTTACGTAAAAACTACTAACCGAATTTAATAGTAAATATTTTGTATAATTTGGTTATTTTATATTATATATAACAACAAGCGAAGCTAAGCCGCGTGCGTGTGTCAGTATTAAATGGGCTCACTATTTTGTTCATTCATTACAGTGACAAGATCCGAACGTTTAGAAAATCTATACCAAATGAAATATGAAAATGAGAGACAAAATCAATTGGAAAAATTGTATGAAGAAGTAGAAAAGAATTTAGACAAGGTACGTTGTAGTTTTTAGACTGCTGCCCACTGACCGATATTCGTGGCAGAACTCAACATCGCACTTTTGTTACCAGAGCGACGAAAAAAAATGTAATATTCCTATATTCCTCAGAGTCCTATATCTTATATTAGATTCCTATATAGATAGATTCCTATATCTTATATTATACTAGCCGACTACTACTTAGATTTAAAAAATCTATAAAAACTCCCTTCCCTTTAGGGTTAACATTTTTTAAAATCCCTTCTTAGTAAGTGTTCACATTATGAAAATAAAAATATGTCTAAATTTCATGTGTCTACACACGGCGGTTACAGCAGTGCTGGCGTCTTACCTCAGTCAGTGGGAACATTTCCTATTTCTATATATATATATATATATATATATATATATATATATATATATATAT
>JBAIZZ010000451.1:29949-50295 GCA_037355905.1 Heliconius aoede | reverse complement strand
ATAACATAATGATATATCCGACATTGATAAGTTTAGGTAAAAAAAAAGAAAAACAAATGCTATATCAAATAATGATAATCACTTAAGACATTTTGACCTGTGACTTTGTAATATTCATAAGGAAAACATGTACTTAGTACTTAATAAGTACTTAGACATTCATAATATATCACTCTTGCTACGTCAATGGTGTAGGACTGTAGGTAATTTATTGCAGTTGTAAAACAGCCTCTACTATAACAACGTGGCACGATATTCAAGTTTTACGATAACACTTGTCCGGCATTTGTGTGTGTTTAATAATATTTCCCATTTACATTTAGGAACATTTGAAAAAAAAAATGTATATTTCAAAATAAATATAAAGTTATTGTAGAAAATAAAAATCTACATTTAATATCGTACATAAAATTTATTCTTAACTAATATTATACATTGTACTAGAGCTACTATTAATTAGCTTATTATTGTATCAAGTGACTTTACATTTGACTTTACAAGATTCTCTCCGGGAAGGGATACTCAGGGACTAAAATACGAGTTGGTAGTGATCATCCCAATCCCATATATATAACCATCAAGAGCACGCCGCACGCCGTCGTCACATTAACATAACATTGTAAGGGACAAATATAAGCATTCCGGGACTTATATAGTGGAAGACAACATAATGACTATTTCCTTTAGAGATATTTCTTCCTATAATGGTAGTAAGAAACCAAGTGTAGATGCATCATAATCGAAGACCACCATCGGCCAATAATAGCATTGACACAGTGAAGAGCAGTAATTTTGCCATATTATAGCATAGGAACGGGTCCATTGGAAGGACTCTTCTAGTTCTTCAAATACTATATTAACATCGATTTGACATTGACGAGTAAAAACTTTTGATCCACGGATGTAAGATATACTTACATATATAAAGACAATGTACTGAAAAACCGATAATTCTTAACTTCAAACAATGTAATAACTTATTTAAGAAAATGAGCAACAAAAAAGAAATGATTAAAGCCTATGGCGTAAAACCACTCACAGATAAAAAAATTATAATAAAAAAAGGTTATATATAACGTTATCCTTGTATTATGACTTATGAGATTCTGTAACGGTAACAGAGTTTCTTAACATATTATGCAAATTTAAATGTATTTATGCAAAATTATTATTAAAAAACCTTAATAATATTATATAATTTTCTTCTACGATACTATACCTGTTTTGGCCAATAAACGAATAAAGTTTATACAAAAAACACAATCTCGTTTTCGCTTCCTTATAAAGTTATATTTTGTAGGTACTTGTATTCAGTCATAAAGAGAACTCACATGACAAAAAATGAATGTGGCTGTCGTGGCGTAGTAACACAAGCGTGTGACTGAAGACGCGACGGTCGTGGGTTCCACACGTGGGAATTATATATTAAGTATTATAATTTCTTCGGTCAGATTAGACAAAGCGTGGCATTGAGTACGCAACACACAGCGGGTCTCGACCAGCGCGGGTGGAAAGTGGGGAACGGAGTGTCTGAAGGCTAGGTTCCCTCTGCCCACCCTGCCATGTGCAGGAAACACATCCTTAACTAATATTAATAATATTAATTTACATTTTAATTTACATTAATATTAATTTACATTTTAAAATGTAACATTTGTAACTGTAATGTAAATGTAACAAATGTAACTTGCTTAGCTAAGATATGGTAATATTTCATGACGATAATAATAAACGTTATTTATGTATTCTTCAACGTCTGTCACGTTTATTATGAAACAAAAATGTGAATTATTATGTACAGACGTAACCTTAAACCTTATGATGTGACTTTGGCTTTTAGTTCCTGACGAGTTACCAATATTAAAAAAAGAAAACTTTAACAACTGGTACAAACTAAAGACATATTACGCCGCCATTCTCGTCACGAGCATTCCTTTACAGGTAACTATTAGTACAGTACGGTCAACGAGTCGTGACCCCCTGGAGTTAGCTGTAGACGGCTGCGCAGATTTGATTGTAGGTTTTTTCGTACTTGTGAAGATTTTATTTTCAAGTGAACAAGGCGCAAATGATCATAAAACCTAACTTCAGGGCGGCCACGATTTGTTGGCCGAAGTATACTATCCCGTTAAGTTAATTTTTTTATATATTTTCTAAAAAGAATGAAATGTTTAATTTCCTCGAAAAGAAATAGAACCCACAATCTGTCACGCTTACAGTGCCTCAGCTCGTGCGCCACGATTGGCCTCGTTAACTTACTGCATTAAAGTTATAAGTGACACATATGTATTTTTTTAAATGAAGCATGCATTTACGTTATTTTTATATTGTGTTATGACACTCTGTAGTAAACAACCTTGAACTTCAAATAAATGAAAATATATTTATTTAACAGATTTCATTTAGTCTTGTGTACACTGCACCTTCGTACATCATATCTGGACAGCCGATAGAGTTATCAAGATTCTTCATGTTTGCTTTGGTGCTGATCAACATCACCCTCATAGCGGAGGCCTTTGGAAACTTTGTCGGCACTTGCACTGATTCCATTGTAAGTTTTTAAAATAAATTAAAATTCAAAGTCAATGGTCAAAGCCATTAGAAGAACAAGCATTTGCGTATCATTTTTGCTATATTTTATATGAAATTCGCTGTAGGCAAAACTTACAATTCAAATTGAGGAACAAGTTCGAAAAGTGTAAAAATTTACAAATGTATAAAATGTATGAAATATCTATAAATATAGGTATTTCATCGAAAAATTTTAATTTATATATGTATATATTACAGATAGTCCAGCAGTAGATATAGTAGTCCATTCATACGAAATAAGTACATATGTATGCTAACTTAAGTTTGTAAATTTTTATAACTTGTACTTCTCGTTGACATTCAGTCCTGAAAGTGGTAACAAACGCTCGGTGGCTGATCCCGACTCACCCTTGACCTATTTTCATTTTATACCAAACTAAATTTGCAAAAGAAAAATAATGATATAGCATAAATATGAATATATCTTAAAGTTTAATTCAAATTCTGTTATGTTTCTGTTACATCCTTTCCAATTTTCACTAAATTACATATAAATACATATTATCAATAGTGACAATAATTATAAGTCTTATTTTTAGAACGGCACCTTTCTTGGCGCTATCTTAACCTGCTTCATGCTAGTTTTTGCGGGATTCCTAGCATTGCCAGCACATATGCCAGCGTTGATGCGATACATATCATATACGTCATTCTTCAAGCAATCATTTGAAGCGCTTTCCTTGTCACTGTATGGCTTCAATCGAGCTCCACTCAAGTGTCCTGCCACTAAGCAATACTGCCATTTGAGGTAAGTTACGAGGAACATACAGTTTTTTCAGCTTACAATTTTTTTCAGCTAGGTTATACGCCACGACAACGACACGACAAGTCCGGAAATTAGGTCTTTGCTTGAAATGCAGAGAGAATTTTAAATTTGTCTGGATTTTCTACAAAATAAAATAAAAAAAAACCCTTTAACACTTTACCTGACAACAACATTCACTTTTATAACATTACTTTTGATATATTGAATGCTCCCAAAAAGATTATTTATTTACAAGTATTTATGTAAAACGATTCGCAAGCCATATCTCTTAAATTAAACTGAAAAAAAAAATATATTTGAAAGTCCAGGTCGACTGGAGATAAGGACGTCATATTTGTGAATCAAGTTGGGTAGTATGAAAATGATTGTTCATTATTAAAGGTTAATTCTTTTTACGCTTACGGCTTCGCCCGCTTGGACTACGTAGTTTTTAAATTACTAATTTGCATTACTTTCGATTAGTGTTAAGACACTCCGTTCCCCACTTACTACAGATTTTTTCCTTTAGTGTTTCTATTGTTCAGTTCTGGTGTAATTTTAGTAATAAAAATGTTTTATAATTTCAGATACCCAAAGGAGATTTTGCGTCAACTCGACGTCGACGCAGATAACTACTGGCTGGATATCGGTATTCTTTTTATAGAGTTTGTGATATTAAGATGCATTGTCTTCTACGCATTGAGACGGAAAGTCAACAAATCCGAGTAAAAATCTCATTTAAAACCAAAACTTTTTTAGTACGCAGTAACAAAGGCAGTGATTATTATTAAATATATTTTATTATAATTATATTTTTATTTATATTCAATTGAAATTGTTTTTACGTTTGGATGTATTTTAAAATAATTTCTCGATTCCTACACAATAGAAGTACAACAGAGAGTGTGTGGACTAATTAGAAAATAGTTTGAGGATATATATGAGTATATTATCGATTTTCCAATTATTAATTATAAATGTAAAAAACAATTGGACATAGGTATATTTTTTATTGGCTTTCTATTGGGGTATGGCCGAATAATTACTCGTTGCAATCCAAATTAAGCGTTATAGATATAAGCCATTAAGTTATATATATATATATATATAATAGTAATTGTAATTTTCCTTCATTGGGAGGTAATGCCTGTACTGAATTATTAGATTCTGGTGAGAATTTGTTTTAATATACAATCGGATACGTTTGTCTTGTCTATGTTACGAAAAGGCCATTTTTACGTACATTAGTTAACGCTGTGAAAGCTTTTTTATGTGGGCACACTAATCTTATAATTAACATTTGATTCAAATCAAATCAAATCAGCTTCACGCTGTATCCCGCACACAGCAAGGTAGGCAGTGGAAAGTGTTAAGACACTTCGTTTCCCACTTTCCACCAAATTCTGGAGGCATTGCTCATTGAATGGCGGAACTCAACGCCGTAATATTTTAATGTCGCTGATTATTAGCCAGAGTCTGTTGTATTTGTTATAAATAAAATTGTAATTAAGTATGACAATATATTCAGATGGTTCAGGTCTATTGGTGCATAGTAAAACATGTGAAATACGTTAAACAAAAGCTTAACAGTGTTCATATATTTGTGTAGTGCTTTTTTTTATTTTTTTAAATTAATTTATTTTCGTTGCATGATTAAATACTTTATGAAGTTTTAAAACACATTCATATTTTTTATATTAGCTGGATAGGTTGTACCGATTGCTGAAATTTTATATTAGGTACGTGAAATAATTCTGGTAGGTAAAGGTAAAAGTTTATATTTTAATGCAGTATTTTTTAAAATGTAAATACTAAGATATAATTAATGCAAAAAATAATTTTATTTTATATTTTTAATTTAAAGAAGATTGGGCATTTTATTATGGTCCAATTACCCTATTATGGTGAACATAACATTAAATAATATTAGATCTAAATGTAAAATATAATAACATAAAGATTATAATGGGGTAAGTCGCATCTCTGCAGAATGTGGGGCTAACCAGGATGATGAAAGATAGTATTGAAACTTACAAAAAGTTTTTATTGTATAAAAATGAAATAAAGTATAGAAAAGAATAATATATAAAAAATATATTTTGTTTCCAATTTTATTCCGCCTTTACACCATTTCATTTATTTTATCTTGTACCTATTTTGTTTAAATTGGTAAAAATAAAAAAAACCAAATCTGTGTAGGCATTGTTAAAATTTTTGGGTAATATTTTAAATGATTTTAAGAAATAAAAATTATCTTAATTTCTCCATAGATCTGAATTGAATTGTATTGTGACTTTTCAAAAAGCTGGTAAAAACCGTTCATTATCTTTTGAATTGAAATATCTGTTATTTTTAATGAATAAATAATTTAATTGAAAATGGCCTTTACTTTAATATAAATTTCTTTTTAACGAGATCTCTTCTCATTCTCCAATCATCTAGAGAAATCGTAACAAAATCGTAATGACATATGACACTTGATGTCAAAAAGTGTCTGACATTGCCAGTATATATGGTATGGTAGTTAACCAAAACAATAGCCTTTAGGCATAATCTAAAAGTTCTTCCATTACAAAAAAATTCATGTCGATATCTATTACCATTGGAAGCTTAATTTAAAACTCAAATGAATTTTAAAATATATTATTTTAACTGGGCTTATAATTAAAAACGCAGAGATATTTGCTTTTGATGAAAAGACATAATTTCTTATATTTCATTACTTTCTTTTAAATGTCAATAAGATAGATTTCTAGAAATTGGATCAATCGATTTTTTTTCTAGATATTTACTAAATTATCATTTATTTGAATTTGAATTAATACTGATTTTACATCTTCTACTTCTTGAATTTTGAGCTCGTTCTAGCAACACTTCAAACGTCAAGTAAATTTGAAAGTAAATATCGAATTTATGTACAAAAGTACAAACATAACCCCGAATCACACATAATTACGATTAAATTCGTAAATAATACCTTTTATTAGGCAATGTATGTTATATAAAAAATATCGCGGTATTTCTTTACAATAAAATTAAATATATATGTATATATATTGTCCGTTTGTGATATAATACACTAATAAGGTGAAAAAATGTAAGTGGCTAATTATTTTAAAATTACTTATTATAATAATCTAATAAAACTTATTGTGTTTAACACTCAATATTTTTTTATGATGGATAACACTTTATAATAAGATCATGGGAAAATATTTATTAAAATAATATTTTTTGAATTAATATTAATATATTTTATATATTATTTTAGGCTGAAATTATTTTTCATCACATTTATAATGCTTCAAAGTGTTTTAAGTGATGTATCATACTATGAGTTATTGGGGGTATCTAAACAAGCATCTACACAAGAGATAAAGCAAGCATACAAAAAATTAGCAGTAAAACTACATCCTGATAAAAATCCAGTAAGTATTATACACAACATATTTGAGAATTTCTATAATAAAAAATAATAGGGAATCACTTTATTATATATTGTTATACATTTAGAAGAAGTATTATTTTTATGGTTTTAATTTATCTATACTTTATTTTATTATATAATAGTATCTTTAATTAAATAAATATATTTTTGTTAAAAAATTGTTAATGTAAGATACATAAAATTCACACATTGTGTGTTCAAATCAGCATGTGTTGAAAGTTTTGTGTGGGTTGTGAGTGGGTGAATATTAAGGTCAATAGAGTTGCTACAATTGTTCCTACTTTTAAATTTAATACAAACATTATAAAAGATATAGATAATTATATTATTTTTGTTTGACATGTTTTTCTACATATATAAATCTAGCCAAAGGTTTCCTTTGGCTAGATTTATAAGCCCTGTTAAGATACTTCTTTCCCTACCATAGCCCAATGTTCTAGAGTTCGGAGACATTGCATATTGCTCATCTCTGCTCTGCTCCATTTGAGTTACACCAATAAATCTCTTCATTCCAGAGTGATCTATTGAAAGCAAAAACAGAATGAAGTGTCATAACACTAGATTCCAACTGCCTGTTATGCTCGGCATGGTGTAAAAATTTTAGGTGACAATTATTTTGAATGAATATGAAATGTAAAATGACATGATAATTAAAACCATTTTTCAGAATGCTAATGAGCAAAAAAAATTTTTAGAAATAACTGAGGCATATGAGACATTAAAAGACCCACAAAAAAGACATCAATATGATTTATATGGATCTCAACAATCTTACACTAAGAAATATGACTACCATTCTCAAGCTGAGTACAATAATTTATACTACAATGGTCTATACCAAGATGATCCATTTGTAGAGACATTATCCGGAAAAAGCTTTTGTAAGTATGCTCTGTACTGTATGGAAGTATGATTAAGATACTTCCTTTCTCCACTTTTTGGTGAATTCTGGAGGCGTTGCCTGTTGAGTTTCAGAGCTCATCCACCATGCTTTGCTTCATTACCCAGACCAGGGAAATTAAAATATTTAATATTTTATACCCCCGAGGGGGAATTGAACCCACAACCGTACCATTTACAGTAGCACAATACTACACCAAGACTTGCGATAGTAATATATGTATACATAGATATCGATAAAATAACGCTTAACATTTATATTGAGGTTGTTGTGGCACTGTGGTATAGCTGTGGTATAAATGCAATGATTGTGGGTTCCATCCCTTTAGACAACAATTATATTTAATATTTCCCACTGGTAGAAATGCGCCATTGAATTGTGCCTTTTGAATTGATTGCGGGCAACTATGCTTTAAAAATTAAACAGAAAAAAGTACTTTTGGTTTATTGATCTGATATATAATATATCATTTTTTCATAATTATAACAAGTTTAATTGTATCTTATATTGTGTTACATTTTTAAATTGAAATAAATATATAAGCTAAAATAATCTGTCAATCAAGACAAATATACAGGGTGACAAAAACACTCTGTATAGTGATGACAATATCACTATATATAATGGATGTGAATGGTCATAATATATTAATATACCTTTTGTATTTCAGATACATATCTAGACAACGGTCTATATTTTATAAATTTTTACTCTCCCTTTTGTCCGCCATGTCAAAATTTGGCAGACAAGTGGAAAAGACTCGCCGAAGTTTACAAAGGAATTGTGAGTTATATGTATACACCAGAAGAGCCTGTGACAGACAGCCCTTATTTTATAAAACCTATAATAAAAAATATATAAAATAACAAAGGTCTGCTGGCCACAGGCTCCTGAGCCAATAAATGTTAAATATTTTTAAAAAAATTCCGATAAATTGACTCATTTGTTTTAAATATATTTCAGATAAAAGTTGGTGCAGTTAATTGTAAATATTATAATTCATTTTGCTATAATACAATGAGGATTGGCAGCTATCCTACACTTTTGTTTTATCCTAATGTAAGTATCCTTTTTTCAACCTAGATAAGAAAATTGTAAGCATGATTGTAGGTTCAATACCCACCTGGTAAATTAATTATTTGAATTTATATTTGTTCTCGTATAAAAGGTGTGGTGTTGAGTTCGCTCTAGGACAATGTCTTATTACTTGATTCTTTTTGCGTACATTTCTATATGTGGAGAACAACGTGAAGCAATTAGAAATATATTTAGCAGAATTTCAACCTATGCTTATTAGAAACCACCCAAGTGCAAGGTACCCAAGAGGTACCATCCACTTGGGCGGTTTCTAATAAACGCGTCTTCAAATTCTGCTACATAAAATTTTTTATACATTGTTTTAAATCCTTAGTGTGTTAAGGCACTTAAGAAAAAATAAATATTGAATAGAAATATATTGTTTCAGGGAAAACAAGGCAGCTACCTATACTACAGAGGTGCTCATACATTTGAAGCGTTAGAAGATTTTGTAATAAAAAATATAAGAAACAGAGTGGATGTGCCTACTATTGCCCATATTAGGAATTTTGATAAACCTATGGTTTATATATTAGATGATGGTTTGGATGAAAATATGCTTGTGCGAATAGCTTACCATCTTGTATGTAAAACCTTTGGAAGTATTTAATACTACCACTAAGTACAAATATTTAGTATTATTTAGGGAAAATTGATTGATAATTTTATTATGGTTATCTGTTATTCACTTAATAAATCGTATTTATCCCAGATTCATCCCAGAATTCCCGCGGAAATTCTGGGATTAAAAGTAGCCTACATATTACTCCACGAGTCCCATAAATCAAAAACCGACAAAAGATTTGTAAAAAGAAAGTATAGAATGGAATATTCTTTTATATTTCAATGTATTAATTGCACACTAACAAGTGAATATTTAGAATTTCATTGTTTATTTTTTCAATATAACTTCTTTATCCTTAATGCGTGTATATGTTTTTAAAAATGGGGCATTCCACGCGAAGTGGAATGGTAAAAAGTCGAGATCTGCGATTTTGTTTATTTTTCTATATCTTAGAGGGTTATCTACACACTATTAGCAGCAGTACACTAAAAAACAATGCTATAAGTATTTCTAAAATTTCATTTTATAAAATAAAAACCTTTTTTTATGAAAACTAAAATAATTTTAATTAACTTCAATACCATTAAAATCATCTCATTTAATGATTATTTATTTATTTATCTCTTATAATACTGGATAATGAGATTTGAAAGAGTGCATCAGTCACGACTTTGACCCCCCATAACTCCTAAACTAAATTGGAAACCTCAACTTTTTACCTATTCGCTTCGCGTGGAATGTCCCAAATATATATTTTATAAGTACATTGTGCGCTAAGATGTAATTAATAACGAGATTCGTCGACCTAATTTCTGTAGAATTATAAGATTATATATAAAAAAATGTATAAAACATACCCTTTGATACAAATAAACAACTTGGTTAATAATTATCAAACAACATATACAAAAAATGAAACATTTTTGCATTTTTGAATGATTTTTTTTTCAGAAAGGACTAGCATCAGTGGTAATGGCTGCACACATTAATCCTAGATTAAGTAATAATCTAGATACAGTTATTGTTTTCAAGTCTAAAAATATCAATAAGGAAATACAAAGTATTGACGAAAAGAGTATTCTAAGTGAAATTGTTGATATGCTCCCTAAGATAGAAAACATAGGATTAGAAAAGCTACAGGTAACGTCGATATATTAAATGGTATATTTTTTTAGCTTTACGCTGTATCTCGCACATAGCAGAGTAGGCGTAAGGGAACCTGGTGTTAAGACACTCCGATCCCCACTTTCTGCAAAATTCTTGAGGCATTGCTTGTTGATTGGCGGAATGTTTCTTGTTCCCAGAGTGAGAAAATAAAAATATAAATCAATAACGTATAAATTTTATTATTACAGAAAATAAGAAATGACTTACGTGTTGGCAAAGATAAGCCTTGGGTTATTTATTTCACCAAAAGAGATGATGACAAACTACTCTTGCATCAAATGAAAGTTAACTTGCCTGATATGAACGTTGGTAAGTTTACAGTTTCTGACTATCTGAACAAGCGTACATACAAACAAAACAGAAACTTAAAAATAATTGTTTTTTATTACATTATTCTTAGGCTGCAATAACAATTTTTCTCAATATTCCCGCCGAATTCTGGAGGTATTGAACGTTGAGTGGCAGAACTCAACGAGACATGTTGCCTCGTTACCAGAGCGAGTAAATGAAAATACTGAATATTTCATTTCCTCGAATTGGAATCAAACCCATAACCTGTCGCGTTAACAGTCGCACACTGCTCTTGCGCCACGATTGACCCTATACGCTTGTTACAATGTACTATGTGTAATTCAGGTGAAATAAACTGCGAAGACTTGTCCGAATTGTGTCACTCGTTGCAAGTGGACAAAGTGCCGGTGTGGGCGGTCCTTAAAGTAGGCGGGGCTTATCAACGGTTCTATGACACGCCCACTCACAGCGCACTTCAGGTTGCCGCAAGAGCTAAACCATTGCACACACTTTCTGTGACTGATTTCAAGAGGATCTATGATGGAGGCAAGTTTTTATTTATACAGTACATATTATTATCTTTTATATTTATTTATTATTATATTCTACATACACTGTCCGTGACTGACTTCAATAAGATTTGCAAAAGGTAGTTAACTACATTTTTTTCTTTTTCTCAGCTTCATACTGAATACCACATGTAGCAGAGTAGACAGAGGGAGCCTAGTGTTGAGACACTAGTCTCCCTCTGTCTACTTTACATTGTATTTACAATCATATACGCCACAGCGGCCTCTAGTTGATCCTAACATCGCAGTTTGGCTGGTAACATGTACCTTTATACATAATAATATTTTATATTTTGTCAATTATCATTTAATTATAAAAAACTAATTCAATTTTTTTAGATGTTGTTTTTAAAGTATTTGCTTAATATATGAATACATAGATCAAAATTGACTAACTTTTAGCCTTTTTTTAAACAAGTATTTTTTTGTTTCTAGATATGAATGCGTGGGTTCTTATCGTAGTTCCCTATCAAGTTATATGGGATCATTATGAAGAGCCCTTTACTCAGGCGTGCTTGGATCTGATTGATATTGATATTAATGTAAGAATATATTTCACTTTTTCTTGTATTGACTAATTTTCTACAATTATATATGAGGCTAGTCGTGGTGCAGAGGCACAAAGTGTGACTGTGAATGCGCCTGATTGTTCGATCCCCACGCGAAAGAATTAAATATCTACTTAACATTTATTTCCATTTCTTAGCTCTGGTGTCGAGGCAAACCGCGGTATGAGTTTCGCCACCCAATAGACAATGCCTCTAAAATTCGGCAGACAGTGGGGAACGGAGTGTCTTAACACAAGGTTCCCTCTGTATACTCTGCACTGTGCGTGAAGCTGATTTTTTTATGGACACCATTTGATTTTAAATATATTTGTTATTTTCATTCGCTGTTTTGCTTATTGAAGGAGGAATTAAACGCCGCTTTATATCTTAGTTCCAAAGCGAGGACTTAATAAAACTTCACCGAAAGGGAATCAAATCCACTACCGTCGCGCTTACATTCATACACTATGCCACTGCGCCACAAGACGTGTGATGCCTTGACGGTGCCTTCCCTGCTCTATGTGTGATACAACGTGAAGCAATAAAAAAATATTTTGTTTTCTAGTTCGGTATAATGTCGTGTACATTAAACACTGATTCTCATTGTCGCCTCGTTGCACACAATCAGCCTACAATAATATTTCAAAATGGCACAAACAGACATACATACAGTGGAGACGCTGATAAAGATGAAATAGTGGAATTTGTACAGCTCATTAGAGAAAGTGCTGGTTAGTGATTTTTTTTTCTGTTGATTGAATATATTACATATATTTGAAGGCTTGTACAATGTGTATTTTAAAAAAAATTGAAGTTTTAAACCATTCAAGGTTGTGCGGTTTATACCACAAAGCTTTAAGTTCTTATCGAGCTACGTCGACATTATTATGACGCGTGGTTGCTGCTGTTTTATGTTGGAATGTGTTGTGGGCCCTCCCACAACCCCACAACTGACAAAAATAATGGGAGGTTTAATGTAGCGGCCTGGTCGTGTCCAGTTTTGGTCTTCTTACATTCCTTACTTCCTTTTTATTCTTTTTTTTGAAGATGGCACTAACAAAAAAAATACTTTTCGTTATTCGTCCTATTTGGGTCTCAGGATATGTTGAATCCATGAGATGCTATTATTTTTTTAATGGACTGAAATTGACCTCCAATGGTCTTGACTGTGCGAGCGTTAGTCATGAGGGTCCTTGACCAGTACGCTTAGAGGACATAATATTCCCCAGACATGGAGTTGACGGACTCTCAGGCGCTGGAGGTGCTGGACCCGTCGCGCGAGCACACGTGGCTGGTGGCGTACCTGCCCGCCACCTGCGACCGGGCGTGCCGCCAGCTGCTGCACGAGTGGCGCCTCGTCACGCGCCGGGTATTTATGATCTTCGCTAACAACACTCTACACACATACACACACAGCACACGCCTAGACATTAATAAAATATTATATTCAATAATTCAACTGAATCTAACTCAACTAGGTCAAATTCAATTTAAATTCAAAATATTTTGTATTTGAATAGACCTTTACAAGCACATATATTGTCGAATGAACTAGTCGCCACTACCGGCTCAGGAGGCAGTCCTGCTGAGAAGAGCCAGCAAGAAATTCAACTTTCAATATTGAGGTTACAACTTTTGTGCTTAATTAAAAATATTTTTATCCTCCAAATATTATTGGGCTCAGTTTGGGCAAGTACTCTAATTATTTATTATAAACAAAAATAATTTTCTTAGCTTCGTCCATTGGATTTCATTCGAGTTGGTGCATTAGACTGTGCTAAGTATAGCGGCGGTTTTTGCAACAATGTGAGATCTCCAACGGCACGTCTTTATCCATTGGCATCCGGGCATCATTATACGTGAGTCGAAGTTTACTTTCTTTTTAGTAATCTTCATTCTGTAATGTTCTGTAATGGTCGGGCAAAGCCCGGCGTTGAGTTCCACAACACATAATGCAATGTCTTAAGGATTCTGTGGAAATTGAGGAACTGAAATGTCTTAATGGGATCACGGTATATTAACACAACGTTCCTGGGTTCCTTCGATGCCTTATGCGGGATACGACATGAAGCTTAAAAAAAAAGAACATGATAATAAAAAAAAGGAATTTGATACTAATATTAACATAACTGGATATACTAAATTTAATCAACTATATTAAAATTACTTTAATGACTACAAAAATAATTTTTTTCAGAGTAAGCTTACAGCATTTAACTCAAGCACCACATATATTGGAATGGGCATTGGAACATATAGATGATTCAATATTAAAATTAAATTGGCAAACTTTCACCAAAACAGTCATAGCTGACGAGTTAAATCCTAGCAGGTAATTAAGAAATTATTTTTGAATTTTGGTTTGAAAAAAGTATGGATAAGAAAATCTATAATTAGTTATTTGTATATAACGAAAAACGGATTTAGCTCTATTAGTAGACGTTGTTTCATTTATAATCTTTTTAATCGACTTCCGTAAGAAAAGGAGGTTCTCAATTCAACCGTTTTTTTGTTTGTTTCCTCAGAACTTAATAACAGGGTTACTCGATTAAATTAATTTAGAAGCTGTCATGGCGCAGTGTCACTGTTTTATTGTAAAACTGACGATTGTGGATTCGATTTCCATTCGAGGGAATTAATTATATATATTGAACATTCACCTGAAATTAGCGACATGGATTGTAGTCACAGCGGGTTTTTTCGGCCTATCCTGCTATAAGCGGGATACAGTGTGAGGATAATTAATATTCAAATCATTTTATTTGACAAAAAAAAAATTGGTTTATATTCTTAATACATATTTTTTTATAGGAATAAAAAGCCTTGGCTCGTCTATTTTCATTCGCCGAGATGTTACCGATGCTATGAAATGTTTCCAGATTTCGCTATAGTAGCTATTGTAAGTATTTTTATTCTAATGAAATAATAATACTTCGACACGCAGTGTCTTAACAGTGGGTTCTCTATGCCTAACTTGCTATACGTGGGAAAGTGCGTGAAGCTAAAAACAATAGTAACAGCATTATATTTTTAATCAATATATTAATAATATTTTTTATTATTAATAGAATATTCATTGTAGTATTAACAAAATAATACGCAGGGTCTTAACACTAGGTTAAGACACTCCTTCCCTAGTGTTAAGACACTCTATTTCTGTCCTCATCTGCCCCTGCTCCACGACTGGTCCAAACACTAAAAGAACTATATTAGTATTTTTTATAATATTCCTATTTATACTTATTTCAGAAATTGAGCAAATACATACAATTCGGTAAAGTAAATTGTATGACGGAAAGAAGCCTCTGTCAACACGAACACATAAATAGCTATCCTTCTATCAAACTATATCTTAATAGAAATAAACAAAATACAGTCAGCAGAGTTATTCCCTTCCAGCCGAAACAATATTTAGAACTAATAAGAGATATAAAACCTCATCTAAGGGGTTATAATGAAAATTTACTTTCAGATATTGATAGTATGGATATAAAAAGTCATGTCAATTTTAGAGATGAATTGTAATTTATTGTTATTGCAAACTGTAGGTATGTTCCCTTATGCATTGCGAGCACTACTGTAAGGCGTGACGTGAATTTAGTATACTACGAGGCTGTTCGTTTAACGGAAAGAATTTCTGCACAGTAACAACACTAGTGAAACATATTATATGTATATCCATGTATGTCCCGATGTTCATATAAAATTTTACTTCAATCGAGTAAAAAATAACAGTTCTAAATTTCCACTCGAACGAACTAGCCTTTGTTAATTTTGTTAATCCATTATGACGGAACGCCGAAAATGGGGGACGTAAGCTTTTTCAATGCATTACTACTACTCCTAGTGTCTAAAGAAAAAACTTGTTGAGCATAACTCACAAAATTCAAAAGTTACAGAAATATATTTTTAAAAACACTTTTTTTATATTTTTAAAAGCGCTAAGAAGTGTAAAATATTTTTTTTACCTAGCCACTAATTACGTGTTTACACAATTCATATAGTTTAAAACCTTTACTCGAGATTACAAAGTAGGTATAAATAGTAAACTTGTGACTAGTTTATTTACGCAAATGAATCTCACGAAAAACAAACAAGCATGTATAAGCTATTTAAAAAAGAAAGATATAGCAAAAGGTAAAAATCATTTAAAATACTAATTCAATCTTCACTTGATTATTGAACGTAAAAAATATATTTAAACTTTTCAATAGTTTGATATTTGGAAAGTCATATCTATTCTGAATGACGTTGAACATAAGTCAAAATGATACATTTTAGGCAAACTCAACATATACATCACATTTTATAGTATTATACTAAAAAGGTGCTAATAAATTAGTCTTAAATTTTTTTTTAATTTAAAATACGTTTTTGAGTTTAGTTGTCAATATGTCAAGAACATTATCATGTTAGAAACGAGATAATATTTTTCATATATATTAACTCATAATATGTAATATTTTCATATAGTTTAATTCGCCATTCCTATATTGATTTAACAGATTTTTACATTATTTCCTAGATCTGTTATTATTTGTAAGTAAATGAAATTATTTTTTTTTTAATTTTAACTTTTATTATACTTTATTCAAGAATGGACAACCAGTACCAGTAATAATCTGCTTGTGTCTTTAACTATTTTGCATTTATTATATAAAAGTAAAGGCCATGTGATAAATTAAGTTAATATTTTTATTCTATTACCGTAAGACATGCAGTTCGCGAGACTTAATCTGTATTTTCATTTGTACGAGTGATTATAAAAGTACGGATAGAAAAAAAAACTTAAAAATTAAGTTTATTATTAGAAATAAATAAAAAATAATAATTAAAAAAAAATGTCAAGTTTTTCTACGCCGAATATTGCATCCTCATAATTTTTAATTTCAGCTGTTGTGTCGTTTGAGTTAACAATTAATCTTTTCTTTCTATCATCAAGAATTGAATTGTGAAGGTACAAATGCAAAACTAGACTTGGTCCTCGCGGACTGCACTTATATAAA
The DNA here is from genome assembly GCA_037355905.1 of Heliconius aoede. Taxonomy (NCBI): domain Eukaryota; kingdom Metazoa; phylum Arthropoda; class Insecta; order Lepidoptera; family Nymphalidae; genus Heliconius; species Heliconius aoede. The sequence goes on along the minus strand of JBAIZZ010000451.1, from coordinate 33,386 downwards.
GTATTAAATTTTCTATTTTTTATTATTACCGAGATTAGGAGCCATCCATAAATTACCTCACATTTGGATTACGAAACAAGGTGTCCTAAAATAACTGACATTACATTTTAAAAAAATAATATACAAACAAATTCGTTACTGTTTTAATTTAATAATGTCTAGTTGTAAAATGGCAAAATATATGTCGCACTAGGTTGGGTCTCACAAATGTGAAGGATAGATATCAAATTGTGAAAAATGTGTTATACAAATTAATGAATGGCTCCTTATTAATGTATTACTTTTACTATTTTATATTACATAGTCATTTTCTAGAATCAACTTATTTATTTCCATTACTATAATTATATCTAATTATAACTTTTCAAATTTCACAAATAAATTGTCCAACTTAAGAAAGATTTTTTATTTATTAATTAAAAGGCTCAATTGGGTCAAGACACACATTTGTATAATATAATAATGGTTTGATGGCTTTATTTAACTATAAGACCAACAAAAAAAACAATTACAGTAGAAACTCGGTTAACCAGACTAATTGTGAGACATTTGGATAATCGAAAATCTAGATATTCTTCAAAATTTCTTAAGTATCATTGTAGTGGTGGTTGAATGAAATAATAATCATTGATAGTACGGATAATCTTGAATCCGCATAACTGAGGGCCAGATAATTGTGTTTCTACTGTACTGTCTTAAGATGAACTCTTTGTGCACATGGTTAATTTATTACAGGCATCTTCACATACAGCATCTGAAAATTTTTAAGAAAGTATTAAAATAATTTATATTGTGGATTCAAATAATTTCGACTTTCTTGTCACTATAACAAAACAATGTACATCATTGAGTTTTACCTTGTAATGCGGGATTAAGTGTAAAAATATAAAATAAAACAAAAATATACTTACATCTTTATTTCTATTCAATTGAGCATCTACTACGTCTTGATCAATACTACAAGGAAGGAAGAAATCCACACATTCAAAGAGGCCTTTTGAATCTAAAACTAATCTGTCTTCTCCTATTTCTAAGCTTAGATCTTTAAGTTCAACCTGCAAATGTAAATAAAAACATTAAAATAATAATGTAGGGACATACGAAAATGGCATGTCCTGGGAATTGAACCTCACACATTTGGTTATGGTAAATATTCATATAAATATAATTTGTTTTATTAAAAATGAATACATACAGATGTTGGTACCATAAATTCTGCTAATAAATATTCTATTTCTCCAGTAGGCGGCTCCCTTCTTAGTCTATAAATGAATTCCTTCCTAGGTACAGGAATTTGTGGATTATTAGAGGTTGGTTTTTGTATTTCTTCTATTAACGGTCGAATATTTTCTTCACATTTTTTCACATCTCTCATTTGAATTCTATGAGATTGCAATGTACCAATAGATTTTCTATTTTTGAGTATTGTAAACCTCTGCATATCTAACTCAAACTGATATTTGTCTTGTAAGCCTTCAAATACAACTGTTAGGAAAAATGTTTGGAAGAGATCATCCTTTTCTATTTTAGAAAAAAAAACTGGGTTTATTGCAACATCATAAACTGTTGCAGGCGAACCAGATTTATCAGGCTCTGTCCTTCCTTCACCAATACTCATAGGAACTCGGTAACTGGATGGATCTTCAGAATTTAATATTTGCATCAACTCTTCGTTACTGATGTCTCTGGGACACGGAATTGCCTCAGTAAGGCAAACATTAACAAAAACTTTCTTATTATCTGACTTGGTAAATGTCTTTACACAAAATCCTAGAAATAATAATTATTATGTAGTGTAAACGTATAATAAATTTTACGGATTTATTCGTAAAATAAGAAAATTGTCTAACCTGGTTTAGGTTTTACAACTTGCGAAGGAACTGTGTCGGCTAGTAATTTATTAAATTCTTCTGCCACAGGATTTTCCTGTAAATATAAAAAAATGGGTATATTTCTTGTTTTAAATGCCTAGGTTATAAAATAAATATTTACATAAATAAATGTATACCTTCACTATTCTCATATTTTTCTCCATAATTGTAGGATCGATTTCAAGTGTTACTGATTTTTTCTTCATGATTTATAACGTAAATAAATTGTTTCTATGGAAACTGATTTCCTTTATATTGAATGCAAACAGTTACGGCAGTGCATATGGCCTACTAGGATGGTGCGATTAATAAATAAACTCTTTTCTAGTTTTTACAATACAAACAGAAATGTCAAACTCAAACGACATTATGACAGTTCTGTTTTTGTATAAAAGCAAGATATTAATTTGTGATCTGTGTGTTATAGTTACGATTTTTTTTTACTTGAAATGAATGAAATTTGTACATATTATACATTTATTAATATACATTAACATACATACATACATTAAATAAAAAATATGTTGTAACTACATAATATAAATGACATTATTTTTTATAAGCAAATATTGTGATATATTTAAATATATTTAATCTTTTGCATTTTTGATTAGCAGATGTCATAGTCATTTCATCAGCCGTCAGGCGTCAACCGTCGTGTCCGTCATGAGAACTAGGTCGTAATAGTAGTCAATGTCTATTTTTTGTACTATTTCAGTCTTTCTTGATTTAAATATTCTTATTTATATTGCAATTATTTGTAAACGAAATTCAAATATGTATTTAATTTTATAAATGTTATAATCGACTCAGCGTTGGAAGAAGGGATCGAAGGTATAGTACGGGCTATAATTGTAAAAGTTTGCCATATTTTGCCTTTTAAATCGTAATTTAAACGTTCTTACGTTGTTATCAACTTACTTTTATGAAGAAGACACATCATTAATGAGGCTAATGTATATAATTTGACGAGAAGTCTAGGTATATCTTGAGTAAGACAAAAATAAATCATTAACTTGTCAGCTGTAGTTAAGTGAATGTAATACGTATGCATAACACTAATCACAAGAAAAGAACAACATAATATATAATATAACCTTTTCTTAAAATTTATCAAGTGTTGTAAAATATATTCTATAACATCATATATAATGAAGTGAAAGTTTTTTATTAAAATTAAACCTTCTGTGAAATTGGAGCGAATATGTAATATAATAATTTAAAATCACGAATACTTTATTAAAAATTACAAAATTTAATTTCTATATCATAAAATAAGGTAGCTTATCATCATTAAATTATCTTTACTTCTCTGTTGTATTTAAATACATTATCTGATTAATCTTTAAATAATATAGATTTTTAAAATATAGGTGTAAACATATGGCAGACAAAAATTAAGATGGCTGATAAGCACACTTTGAATTATGATGTGAGGGAGTTGAAATTGGGATCAAGCTTCACTAACAATAAATCATCACAATATCATACAATTAAATGTAAGTATAAATTTTTTCAACACTTAAAGATAATTATGAAGAATTTGGTAAAAGAGTGCTCTTTTTT